>CATIWR010698376.1:0-25190 GCA_949677035.1 Omphalea diandra | reverse complement strand
GCCCCCGCCCCCCGCCGCCGCCCTCGCTCTCCGTCCCCGCGTCGCCGCCCCCCGGGGGCCGCCGCGCGCGCCGGCCCCCCCGCCGCCGCGCCCCCCCCCCCCCCCCCCCCCCCCCCCCCTGTAGAATAAAAGACTCCCACATACAGGAATCTAGGACTCATACTGAAAGATTTATTCATATTTGGTACAATCAAGACCCTATGAAATTAAAAGATCAATCACCTTTAAAAAACTACTAGTCTTAAACAACTAAGCGTTTGGTGCATACGAGTCATTACATTAAATCCAAGGAACGAGAGATTATTTTAAACAGATAACCACCATAGAATCTTTGTTGAGTTATAAAATTCTTATGTTTCTTACAGGCAATAATTGCTCTAGAGCGATATGACATAGGTTGAGAACAAACTCCAGACAGGCTAGCCATATCAACTTGTGAACAATGCACAATGAAAGATAAACAACATTAATAGATCTAGTGCAATAATAAGCAGAAGTTGAAGCAAGACATGTCATATAAACAAAAGAGAATAACTCAACCTGTCTCACATAGACACTTGTGAGTACTACCCAATCAAAGATACAATCTGTGATCATATGGTTTGAACATGACATCAACTTCACCAATAGACACATGCAGTGATTCAACGTAAACCTGTCTATAATAAGTTTATACTTATTTACTTCTATGGAAGTTAAGATCTCTATCACCATATTCACTTTGTACAATAATTCATCAAAAGAAAAAATTCCATTCACATACCACACAAACTGAGCAGTTGAAACTCTCGGAGGAAAAAAGGAGCCAGAAGCAGCAACTACAGCAAATTCAAGAAGCTCATGATGCCACTCATCTGGGTTGGAGCATTGACAATTATTGGTATCTTCTCTCACTTTCCTGTTTTTAATTTCAGCCCTTACTTTATCCAACAACATTGCCAACAGAGCTGGGTAGTCAGATTCTAGGGACCCAGACTCAGTCATAGAATTCGCTTTGACTAATTGCAAATGACATAATTGCAATCCACTGCTTGGAGAAACATTCATTATTGAGAAATGCAAGCAACGGATCAAGTCGAGCACCTACTGGAGGAATCACATCCAGCCAAACACCATGGAACAAACGTTTCTTTAAACACTTGCATGAAAATTTCTGGTTCCAATTTTTCATCCCTAGCATTTGAAAGGGAAGAGCAATGCCCATCATTGTAGAAAAAAAGTTCCTGAACTATCTTGCGAGGTCCAAATAATGAAACTGCAAGTGACAGAAGTCTCAAACCATCTGGTATGTCCTGAATAAAAGAATATTCAAGATCAAAGTACATACAAGTATTAGAAACAATAGTACAACAGAAATTAGAAGATGAAACTGCATAGCACCAGAAGAATATTATGAACAAGAATTATTTAAGACTCGCAAATCAGATTCCAAGAAAAAGTCAAACTTGACTGAAGCAGCCTCAATCCCAAATTATTCAGGACTGGCTACTGTCATCTACTTTCCCCATCCTATATTTCCGTCCTATTCAGGGGCAAGTTTTTGATGAGTTATTGAATATTAATTCTTTCACTGCAAAGTCTAATCAACACAACTCTCAATTTCCTCTTCATTCAAAATTGAAATTCACTACAATTTTCAAACAATATTTGAGAAGTTATATATTCCTAGACAAGTTTCAATCAGCAAAAAGTTCATTAGAAGGTTAAACAAACAATCTAATGAAATTTTTCTTAGGAAAAGTCGTCATTCTAGAGCCCATTAGTTAAAGAGAAGCAAGTTTGTAAAGCATGACCTATTTCATGGCATCATGTTTTAAGTTCCATTTATTTCCAGCAGTTCTCATTTCGACGTAGAGGATAGAGCTCTGCTGCCAGCTAACACAAATGTAAGCAAAATTCAGCATATATTCTGTAGGTACAAAGCAATCACAAATCCAGAAACAGAAAAGCAATGTATCATAAAATATCAACATAGCACAATGATTCTGGCTTTAGCATGTTAGGCAATAGTAACTCACGAAGGATCTTATCAAAGGAGAAGACTTGGCCAACATTGGTCCCACTAAATAAACCAAAGGCCAAGTTTCACCTTTCTGCACCGAATGCTGTTCCAGTAATACCAAAAATCCAATGACCTGTTCTATATTTTCAGTATTTCTTCCTGTGTTCTCTTTTTGCCAAAACAACTTGAGGCAATCCTCCTGAAATGCCGCACAAAAAGTAGACAGTAGATCATGTTCCATTAAATAAATGCCTGAAAGAATTTCTACAATACATTTTCCTGATTCTGCAAAATAAGTCATGGGGTACTTGATATTCAATGATTCCACTATCTCCCGGTGAGAATTTACGCTGACATGCTCAGATGGATCCTCAGACATTCCAATGGATGCACTAATATTACTCTTGAAGCCAACACAAAATAAGTATTCTTGACACAGAAGCTTTACCAGTACATTATCAATCAGAGTTACCCTAAATTGATGTGCAGAATCCAAACTATCACAATATCTGGCATAAGAAAATAAATAAACAAATACCTTAATTAAATAGAGAATAAAACAGATGAAACAAGATCTACAAACAGAGCACTTGACATATAAGTAATTGGATGCAGCAGAAGATTAGAATGTCATTACAAGAGAACAAAATCACACCTTGATGCATTGTGCAATCCCCAAAGGAAACATTCCTTTAATGCCCAGAAAAATACTAGATTATCAGCACTTGTTGAATGAGATGAGGTCCTTCCCTCCCATAGGTTATAAAAAAGATCAAGAAAAAAATTTTCTCCCACTGTTGATTTAGGAAGCACAGTACCCAAAAACAGAATAAGAGCTAGATAAGAGACCTGCTGCGATCCGAAGCTTCCATTCTTAAGAAAATGCCAAAACCGAGTAGGCACAATCTTCTGAATGTTAAACAAACTCCAACTTAAAGGAAATCTTTTTGAAAATAGCAATATTGCATCCCACATTGGGGAATGACAAGTAGGATCCTTTTCCTGAAAAGCACCAAGTATTGCAGCAGCAAGAGTTTTCATATTTCCTTCATCAAAAGCATGAGGAATGTTTTTGATGAAACTCTTTAGTGCTGAATATGTAGCTGACCGAATTGCAGGACTCTGGGACTTCAGAAAGTCCAGAAAATATTTGTGAGCTGAGAATAACTTTTCAGCAAAAGAAATAGCAGTTGTTCTAGCCTTTGAAGCACGTTTTGATTCAGGAGCTACATTTTCAAAACCAGGTCGTTCAGAGCGCACACAAACCAAAACATCAAGAAGTGTGGCCAGTGCTAATAATGATGAAGATATCACCTGAAAAACCAAGAAAGGGGTACACAAATTCATCATAAGCTACAAGAAAAAGCCTTTAATCAAAGAATCGGAAGCAGCCCCGATTGCAGCAGTTCAGATTTACTGCAATTTATATTGAGACACTCAGCAACACCTCCATGCTAGCATGTTTTTTGGGTGCAGCGCAGAGGTGTCTTAATATGGTTGGCAATACTTTCTCTGATGCATCCATCTCAACTAATCATGTAACAATTGCAATTAACCAGGAAATAATCTCCCACAACTGCTTCCATAGTATTGTATTGCCAATCCCTAATCAGTACTGACATGATAGAAAGTACATGCCAATAATATCCTGGCATAAAAAAAATATTTGAAACAATTAAATTTGCATTTTATTAATTGCATGAAAAACTAATTAATTTGAGGGAAAAGAAGAATAAAACATGGAAAAAATGAAAAGGTATAAAGTCACAAAGTGGCTAGGAAATATTCACAAAGTGGAAAGGAATTCTGGCTGAGACAGCCTAGTTGCTAACTGCATATCTCTTCTAACAAGGAAGTCATCAGTTTAAATATTCTCTCCCCAAATGTCAAAAATGAAAAGGTATAAAGTCAAAAGGCATTACTACTTCTCATTATCCCCCAACTGAGATATAAAGAAAGGAAACATAAATGATTACTTTTCTAGCATTATAAAACATCACATTTACCAACAATTAGTAGACAGTAGTTTTCAGATAGAATTCATATAAGAAACACAACAGTTAATTTAATTTTGCGAATGGAAATGAATATAGCAAATAAAAAAATATTACATGAATATAACAACTGTGCGTCTTAAGTTTTTTTAAAAAAAATTTATTCATAATTAACAACATTTTATTATCCACATCAATCAATGCATTCTGTTCATTGTTGAGAAAGAGAAGAGAGAAGCATATTATTTGAATGTCCCTTCTTATGAGACAAGAACCAGTAATAGCTTATTTTACACATCAGACAGTAACCAATTAAAGTAACAACAGCTTATATGCCATCAAAATCTAACCTCAAATATCCAAAGTTTGCAGAAACATCAACCAAGACCAGAGAAAATAAAAGGAGCTCAACAAATGCTACTTGCACAAAAGGTCCACAGCCTTCACCACAGCAGTCCCAAACAAATCACAGACATCACAAACATGCAAATGCAGCTGCACAAACAAAATTATACAATCTCATGCAGCATCAGTCAGCCACTATCACATATCCTGCTGTCAACACATTAACCCAAACTCTAACCCTAACCAAATGCTCTAATTAAAAAACCATTTCATTATTGTAACTTTATATTTTTGAGCTATGAACCAGTTATCACCCAAATCAAATCAATCACAAAATTTCTTCTTTAGTGAAACAATCTAGCATGGCTTTAAATATCCGTGATATGTCACCGTTCTGGCCGCTTTGTATTGGATTTTTTGAAAGGTATGAGTTATTTACACTGATTCAATACAATTCAAATAGAAAACTAAAACTATGTATTTGTGATACTAGGGACCAAAGTGGATGTGGACATTGTACACTCCATTGTTTTATGTAAAAAATAAATTATGATAGGCAATTATTGGTTCGTTTCTTGTTTTTTATGAGTTAGATTGACAATGGTCTAAAAAATTTCATGGCAGCAGCAGACTGATTCAATATCATTCAGCCTGAATCTGAATCACTTTTTTTTTACCGTTATAGTTAACGTTCCATTATTTCAAAAGGCTAATCTCTAGTTAGGCAGCCAAAGCAAATTTAATCAGAATACCTCTAATGCTGCAGCCAAAGCAAATTTAACCAAAATATCTGTAATGCTGCAGCCAAAGCAAAATATTCCAAGACAACCAAAGAGAATCATAAATATCGACCATGCATACCTGCAGATGCATGTCCTCCAACTCATCCAAAGCAGCCGCTTTTTCTGACATACTTTGAGGTGTGAACTTCAAATTTTCCTCCAAATACATGATTATCTCAGTTGTGCATAAAATTAAAGCATCTAATCTCTTTTCCTGCGCTGGAAAGGCTGCCTGTTGTGCACAACACACAATATGAGCATATAATTGCATCTAAAGACACAACCAGATAAATATTCAAATTATTAATATTCTAAATGAAGAACAAACTGATTGATACATGAGAGACAATGATCCGAAACAAATGGAAGCAAAAGCTTATGAAGATGCTAGCAACATTTTAAGGAGCCATAACAATGTTAATAATTTTTTACAGGAAAATTACTAAAACATCTAACATTTTGTGTCCAAGTAAAATTTGCATCTCATCCGGTCAAAAGTTACAGCTTGCACCTTGACTATCACAGGTTTAAAGTTGCTTTCACATTACAACATAAGTTGCTGCCTTAGCCAAATGTGTAAGTAACACATTTAAGGCAACCCACCCTTCCCCTTTCTCTTCCCTTTCTCTTCTCCAATCCCTCCCTCCCTCTAAATACACAAAAAAAAAGAAATGACAATCCTTTTGAATTTTTTATAATTACTTGAAACCCATCAGTTTTCTGCACCGATCTGGAGTGATTGTTGGATAATTCAAATTTTTAAGGCTCAATTTGATGCATTTATCATTGCTACTTGAGCTCACTCTTCTGAACCTCCCTTCCATGGTTTTTGAAAAGTCTCTGTCTTCAGACTTTGAGCTTTCAAATGTGGTGAAGAAAGTGTTTCTATGGTTTTTATTCAGTTCTGATATAAGTTTGTGTGGATTTTGAGTTATATAAATTTGTTTAGGATTTGAGAAAGGCTAATTTATGATGATTGCCTTACAAGAAGATCCATAGCTTAACATGCAGCAAATAGGTGCAATTGCCAATTTATCTCTTGATATTATCATGATTCACATACTTGTAAGAAGTACATGTGCAATACAAGATGACAGCTTGGGAGAGTGGGACCTAACTTGCAATTACCTTGCTTCCTGCTAACCTTTGTCAAGATCATTGGCCATCATTGGCAACTAGGGGCGAGCAAAAACCAGACCGAGCCGAAAAACTGACCGAACCAAGTTGGTTTGATCCTTTAATAAAATCATATCGGTTATAATTTTAAAAAAATCAGTTTTTGGTTCAGTTTTTTTAGATAAAAAACTGAATTAACCAAATTAATTAATAAATCAAACCAATTTGAATAGAATCATATTTAAAATATATGTAATTTAATTGAAACAAACCGAATCAAACTTTTATAAGTTCGGTTGGTTCGGTTTATAGACATATAAATTTCAGTTTAATTGGTTCGGTTAATTTGGTTTTTTCAAAAATTTCGGTTTGGTTCGATTTTAAGTATAAAAAATTTGATTTATTAAATTTTGGTAAAAAATCAAACCGAACAGACCATTTACTCACTCCTAGTGGTAACATATGATGTTAAAAGGCCTAGGAAACAATTAAAGAAAAAGGGGGATTTTTTTTTTTTTTTTTTGGGGGTCGGGTGGGAACAAAAAAATTACTTAATGGGTTCTATTTCCATGTAATGAAAGAACCAGATTCTAGGACACCAACATTGTTCAATTACTAGTACTAGTATTCTTCAACAGGTTGTTTCAAACTATCAATCCAATATATCACAGTTTCACTAATCTAACCTTTGGCTAGGTTTAGTTCTTTTATAGTTGAAAATCATTATCCTTAATGATCATCCAACAATTGTTTGGTTATCAATCACATCCATACTTTTTACCTGAATAGTTCTAATTATTAAGTATTTATCCTTTAGAAATGTTTTTCCACCACAAATTTCGAGCCACTCAGACATACATTTTGCATCATCTACCTATCTCACTTTTTCTTGGACTGAAACCTATTCAAATTTTTTTCATTCAAAATGCTAATCTAGTTTGCTAACATCCATGTTCACAATCAACAGTACAAAAGCAAAATATACAATTCTGTGATAATCAGATAAGGAACTTACATAAAATGAATAGCAAACAATTTAATCAATATTGTAGGTCATTTTACTTAAATGACAGACTAAAAATGGTAGTAGAAGGGATGTATTTTGGACTGTGTCAAAACTGTTAGCAACATTTTTTTCCATGCAGTTGCGAAAAAGAAAGAAGAAAAAACTTAAGCATGGAAATAATTGCATTTTTTTATAAGAAAAAATATTAGTCAGGAGAGGATTACAACTTGAAGAATAAGATATTATCCTAAACTATGCAATACATAAAGACAAAAATACTAATGCAGTAGTTCTTTCCAATCCCTACTGAAATAGAACTTGACAAAAGCCCTTGAAGTAGAAGCCTACAAAGAAATCCTGAAGACCACTTTGTCTCATAGTGATTTAAAAAAAAAAAAAAAAGCCTTGCCCATTAGAAACATGAGCATTTCACTTGATCCAAATACTCCACAAAACTGCAAAGAAAATAAAACCCAAGCTCGTTCACTTTGGAATCCTTCCTACCGTCAAAGACTCTCAATTCTAACACAGCAAACACCTCCAACATATATAGGGAAATCCAATAGTCCTCAAAACATTCAAAAAGAATATTCCAAAATAGAATAAGCGACTTGACCATATAAAAACAATTCATTATGCTTACAATAAATAATGGACCAAACTAAAGATCAAGAATTGTGAGACCCGTTTCTTGCAACAAGTCATTAGAACTGCAGGCAAAACAAAAACATTACCTTAGTAGTTCCTTTGCTGACCAAATTTTATTTGCAAATACAAAATTTTGACCATATGAGGGAAAAAATCAGATTGGAACAATCAACCCCCCCCCCCCTAACTATCCTAGGGACAGATGCAAAGAATCCAATCCAACAAAGTAGGTAAAAAGGGAAATTCCATCATCTCCTTCTTGTTGAGATTTATAACCAAATGAAAGTCACGATACATTATTATGATAAGGGAAAAGATGGGAAAGAGAACCCTTGCCACACCAAGAGTCCTCCCATAACAAAAATGGCATCTTATTGCTTGAAACATTGCAGTTCAAACAAACCCTGGAAAATTCAATATACTCAGTATGAAATCCACCAGAATTTTGACGTCACCCTCCAAATCTTTGGCTAGATTACCATCATGCTCCTTTTTCATATTACAGGGAGACCTTAAGTTTGAATTTAGGCTCAGTAACTTAGCCCTTTTCTTTTCTCATATTATCATACAGCAGGGACATTTTACTGTCAGCAAAGCAAATCTTATATTCATTATTATCTGCACTAAACTTTTTTTTGATTACTTGCTTGCTCAACACAATAATGGTAACGGCAGTATACCTAAAATTTTAGACCTCTTAAAACAAAATTAACACAATAAACTTTTGCAGCTTAAAAGAAGTAACAACAACCTGAAGCGATCACTTTGCAGCTAAAGAAACTTCAGAAATTGGATCAAATTGAGAAAACCACCAAGGTCCCATCAAAGACTTCAGATGTGGACCTAAATCTCTTCTGCAAAATTACAAGTTTTTCCACAATCTAATTATTAGCGAGAATATGCTTTGAGAACTGAGAAAAATATTAATCAATCATGCTAAGATGAAAGGCAAAACATAATATTAGGAAACAAAAAGAAGCGGCAGTTAAAATCCAATGAACATGAAGGACAAAATTTGCTTTATTCATGTTTCCAAACAGGCGATATTTTATAGAAAAAGAGAAATAAATTGGATCTGCAATTATCTTAAATGTAAGAGACGTTGATACCCGACGGCAACAACAATGCTATTCATGGTTTCATGAGTGGCTACTTCCCTGTTATAATCCAACAACAGCCTCTTGCACTCAAATGCGTAACAGGAGTGCAGAATTCCCAAAGTTCAGACTAAAAGGAAAATATCTAAGGCTAGATAAGAATAACTAAAAAATTAAGCATAATATATAACAAGCTGAAGGTCACATAAAGACATTTCAATTGATAACTATTATTCAACCTTTCACCCACAACATTGACAGAGCAACAATTTCATGAGCTAAGACATTTACATCCCACAGCAGAAGAAACAAAGCAATGAGTTATCTTCAATTACAACTTCTGAAAGTTAAGAATCCAAATTAGTTACAATTAGGTATAGGTATACCCAAAAAAAATGTCTTTATCTTCTTTCTTTATCTTTTGAGTGAATTCCTTATATCTCAAAGATACACTAGGAAAACGGTTGGTGAAGAAATTCAGAAAAACAGGAAACCGTAGGAACTTAATGCAGAATAATTGAACAAGGATTATGAAAAAATGAATCAGAGTCCTATATGATGATTTGATCCAAGTTTAACTACAATGCAACCTAATTCTCACAGATTGAAGCCCCACCACCCTTCGCTTTTCCCCTTTTATTGGGTCAACTAATTAATGCCTTACTTTTCTTCCAAACTTCACAAACCATAATAACTATATTGATCAGTTATTGCCCAAATATAGCAGTTCCTAAAATTAAACTGATAACCAAAGAAGTTAAAACGTTTACTTTATTCCTGCTCATACGACTAAAAAAAAAATAATAATAACAAAAAGGCAAGAGACTTCAATATTACAAGCTCATATTGGTTAATTTCCATAAAGCGGAGAGGGACAGACAGAACAGAAAAGAAAAATAAGCATACCCATTGAGGAATAACTAGTACCAATTCCTTCCCAGACTTTTGCTTGAACAGAACAGATAGGGATTGCAGAACTTTAAGCTGATAAAAGAATCAAAAATATAATTAAACTCTAATGCAAGAAATTAATGCCACTTGAGTTCAAATTCTCAATGAGACAATATGATAAAAGTAGTGCAGAAAACTTTAATGGCGCCAATCTACTGTTATGAGACCACATCTTTACAGGTTTTTGCCTTTGTTGTAGGATCCTTTCTAGCCACTCTCTTCAAATGTAGCGCCACTTCGCTGTCCATATCCTGCAAAACCAACTAGTAATCGAATACATATCTACCAAGAAGAGAGGCATACCAACAAGGTGCTTGCTTCTTCGCTCGAAGAAAGAGAAGCATTAAGACGCGAGCTACCAAAACAGCCACCGAATCCCACGGTTGTAGCAGAACCCGACGGCAAGAGCGAAGCGGTGAGACTGCAATTAAAAAAAAAACCCACCAAATTCACCATTAAACAGACAAATTTATTTTAAATAAAGTTAATAAAAATTTATTTTTTGGGAAAAAAAACTGAATACCTGCTGCTTGATGGACGCGACTTGCTCCCGCCAGATTCTCCTTTCTGTCTCCCCATGAAGTTTCTTCGTTTTAGGGATAGATAGATGAACTGAGAATTCTTGGAAAGCTGTTCATGATGTGAAGCTCTAAATTACACAGCGCGCCAACCGAAGCTGAGTTCCTTATTCTTTTATTTGGAGTGTGCAAGCATCCGAATCATTTTTTTTTTGTAACCCTCAGGTTTTGCATACAGGGCTCGGTAGCATGCGCTTTTATTATTATTATTATTATTATTATTATTATTATTATTATTATAGTTTAACCATTTTCAATTGTAACTAAATCTTTTAATTTTATCAATTATATTCTAATTTAAGGGATTAATTTTAAGTTATAATCAGTATTTAGTAAAGCATATATTTAAACTTAATTGACTTTTATACTTTTTAATTGATTCAATCAAATTCAAAATTAAGTTTATAACTTAATTAATATGATACTTTATTTTTTCTTCAAATTATCTTATTTTTACTTAATTAAATTTATAAAATACTTTATATGATAAATTTTAATTTGAAATATTTAAAATTTAAATCTATAATTCATAAAATCACTCAATCTCTCATTTTAAAAAAAATTCGCTCAATCTCTCCTTAAAAATTAATTTTTATATTTTAAATAATAAATTATTTAAACTATTTAAAATAAAATTTCTAACAAAGATTTAAAAATAAATTACATGAATTAAATTAAGATGATATTTTTAATTTTTTATTCAATTTAATCCTATTTTTGTTGAATTAAATTTATTATATATTTTTATATGATAATTTTACATTTAAATTTAAAAATTTAAAAATTTTTAAAACTTAAATTTATAATTTATAAAATATCTCAATCTCTCATTTTAAAAAAATAACTCTCAATCACTTCTCAAAATTTTATTTATACATTTTAAATAAAAAACTAATTAAACTATTTAAATAAAAATTTCTAAGAAATATTTGAAAAGTCAATTACATAATATAAAACTGAACATTCCTAAAAAATTTATCCTTAAAATAAAAATTAAGATTTTATTGGTTTATTATTTAAATATATAAAGATAAAATTTTAAAATATGAAATTAATATAAAAATAATTATTTAGCAACTAAAACAAAAAAATTAATATTTTTATGAAAAATTATTTAAATTGAGTAAAAAATAAAAATATTATCTTAATAAAACTTAAACTTAATTTTCGATTTGATTAAACTAATTGAAAAAAATATAAAAGTCAATAGAGTTTAAATATATATTTTACTAAATGTTGATTGTGACTTTGGGTATAATTGAAATCAATTCACTAAATTAGAATGTAATTAACAAAATTAAAAATTTTGGATACAATTAAAAATTTACATACAAATTTTAATTTTTTAGATTATTATTATTATTATTATTATTATTATTATTATTATTATTATTATTATTTACGAACTTGTCCTCGCCCCATATGATTATAATACTCTGTGTAAAAAATATTATTCACTATTGTTTTTAGATGTCCAAAATACATATTCACTTTCACTAATTATTATTAAATTTTATTAATTTACCCTCATTAATTGTTTAACTAGTAAAGTATATTTATTTTTTCATTAAATATAATTAATTGCATGAATAACAAATATATTATAAATTATGAGTTGTCAAAGTATTAAATGTAATTTTCTTAAATAATATGAAAAATTATAGTGACAATTATTGGAACAAAGGGAATAATAAATTTTAAATAGATTTACTATTTATTTTATTAAAGAATTAATTAATCAATTAAATTATTTAAATTAATATATAATAATAATAATTAAAATATAATTATTATTTTATAAAAAAGTTATCATCAAGTAAATAAAATAATAAACTAAAATTGTGAAACTTATAAATATATATGGAATTAGTTGTAATAAAAATTATTTATTAATTCATATTTTAAATCCTATATAACATATTTTCAAGAGAAAATTTATTAAATTTGAATGAAATAATTATTGATAATCAATCAAACAAATAACATTAAGTATTTCATAATCAAAAAATAAATTAACAAATAATTACAAACTATATATACATAAATAAGTAGTTATAATAAAAGATTATATATTGATTTACACCTACAATCTTATACATATAATTTTAAAAGAAAATTTTTGCTGCTTACCTTTATATACTTAAAGTTTTAGACAATCAATGAAATTAATTTAAATTTTAGTTTTTTATTTATAATTTTTTCTTTTAAAATTTCTATTTAGAAGTTGTTTGAAATTTTTATTTTGTAGATTTTTTAATTTTATGTTTAGAATTTTTTATATGATCTCGACTTTTGTTTAAAATTTTTACTTTTTATTTTTTTAATTTCATATTTAGAAGGTTTTATTTTTCTATATGACAATTAAATTTTCTAATTTTCTATTTAAATTTTTTCTTTACATCAACTTTCTATAACATAAGGTATAATAATGACATGTGGTTGTATTTGACAAATGGCAAACAATAATTTAAAACTAAATAGTCCTAAACCTATACATTGTGTGATATGATTAGAATAATAAATTTTAAATAAATTTATTATCCTAAACCTATACATTGTGTGATATGATTAAAATAATAAATTTTAAATAAATTTATTATTTATTTTTATTAAATAATTAGTTAAATAATTAAAATTAATAAATAAATAATAATAATTAAAATTTAATTATTATTTTATAAAAAACTATTATCAAGTAAATAAATAATAAAATAAAATTCTCAAAATTTATAATTATGTATAGAGTGAGTTATAATAAAAATAAATCTATTGATTTATATTTTCAATTTTATGTGATATGATGATTTTAAGAGAAAAATTTTTTAAACTTAAACAAAGTAATCCCTAATAATCAATCAACTAAATATTATTAAAAATAAAATTAAAACACAACTATATATATGTGTGTATGCGTGAAGTAATTGTAATAAAAGATTGTCTATTAACTCATATCTTTAATCTTGTGTAGTATAATTTTAAAAGAAAATTTATTAAATTTGAATGAAGTAATTTTCAATAATTTATTCCACTATCATTTGGCTTATATACTTACAATTTGAACAATCAATGAATTATTTAAATTTTAGTTTCCTATTTAAAATTTTTTACTTTTTAGATTTTTATAGTTTCTTATTTATAAGTAGTTTAGAATTTTTACTTTTTAGATGTTTCTAATTTTCTATTCAGAATATTTTAGTTTTTTTTATAATTTATACTTTTTAGTTTATTTTAATTTCCTATTCATTATATTTTTTATATTATATTGACTTTCTATTTAGAATTTTTACGATTAAATTTTTAAATTTCTAGTTTAGAAAATTTTTATTATGGCTGTTGAGTTTCATATTTTTTGTTTAGAAATATTTTTTTGATATAGCAATTTCATAATAATACAAAATAATAACATATGATTGTATTATACACAATTATTTAACAAATAACAAACAATAATTTAAAACTAATTTTGATACTGAAATTAATAAGATATATTGATTGCTTATCAAACTGAAATTAATAACATATTTGATTATTATTATTGTTGTTGTTGTTGTTGGCCTAATGCCCAAAGATAGATCAACTTTGATGATTTTTACAATTCTTGACAAATTTTTAATTTTAGTAATTGTATACACTAACTTTATCATTTTAATCATGATTTAAATTGCAAATTAAATTTGACTTATACAATGAGTCATATCAATTACAAAAAAAATATCATACCCAAAATTGAATTGATAAAATATATCAAATTAGTGAAAAAAGTTATCATTTTTCTCAATATGTATAATATTTCATTTTTAACAGCAATCCCAAACATTGTCAATAAAATTCATATAAAATATATTCATTTTTCATCAATTTAAATTTTTTATTTTATTAACATTTTATATGTCAATAATTTCATATTTAATTTAATGAAAAAATAGATCGGTGATAGAAATATAAAATTTTAAAAGTTAATGCATAAAATCAATAAAATTAAAATTTTAAAATAGGATCGCAAAACCCAAAAAAATTCATGATTTTTTCTTTGTTGCTATCAAGCCTTTTGTTCTTTTAGTTGCTTATTTTGGATATCATTTTTTTTTATGTGATTAAGGCCTAATTAATATTTATATTCTATTAAGAATAAAACTTCATATTGATTTGATATGTGTTTGTCAACAAAAAAATCATAAAATATTAAACAAAAAAAATTCAAACATCATTGTATAGTACTCTAATTCGGATAAAGGGTTAAAATTCAACATAATTTTATTTGAAATTGATAAATATTCATATATTTACCTAAGTGCCTCTCATACCTTAAAGCGTGAAGTTAATTAATTCATAATAAAACATATAATATATGTTAATCTCATGACTTTATTGATGGCCTTGCTTTGACAGACCATTAACTTGAAACTAATTTAGAAATAATACATATTTATAATGCTCTTATGTTTCATCATACTAATATATTAAATACACTAATTAATATTAATTTTCGAATCATTATGCTGGTGTCTTTTATTAAATGGTGCATCTAATAGTAACTTAATTTATCAAACAAAGTAAATTTCATATTATTAGTTTATAATGCATGTAACCCAAAAAAATTAGCATGCTTTTATGAGTTTAGTTGAGACTTTAGAATAATGTGATACTATTGATTATTATTATTTTGATAGTTGGTTTATGTGTCGATGACGTGTGATCTGTTTTATCATTATGGCATATCTATCACGGTTGGATGATTATATAACTATTAAGATTTAATTATCCCTTATTATGTTGAATTTTTCACCTCTCATTAAGTTGAATATTTACTTCTATTTAATTATTATTTTTTAGGTTGAGTACTTAGTAGCTTGGATAAGAGAATCTCTTTTAGGTACTTTTCTTTCTCCCTTCATGTCACCTTTAAAATATATTTTCCTTTTAATTGATAGTATATTTTATGTTATTATACTATTTAGATTCTATGTATTGTTACTATAAAAGATGTGTATGAATGTTATAAATTATGGTTTATCTTAGGTTGAGCTTACTTCTAAAATTATCAATCATATCTATGTACGAGTTGGCAGGATCCTAATGTTGGTAAGTCTAATTTTATTTATGATAGAATAAATCACAAACTTTATGAAAAATTTTTGGGCTCACGTGATAAAATCTTCTAATTATAATGTGCATTTCAATAATTATAATGAATATGAGATCAATTATTAAAACGATATGCATTTAATGTTCTTTTGCAATAATTATAATGAATATGAGATCAATTATTAAAATGATATGCATTTAATGTTCTTTAGCAGAAGAGTTTACATATCCAGGTCAAGGGATATAACATGAATCTTATACTCTTATGTAATATATGTTTGTTAAACCTTGGAGTTTTAATTATTATTTTGATGACTACAAATAAGGGCTAAGGTTTCATGCATGTATTATATATATTTCTTATAGGATCCTCAACTCATTTGATTATAAGTTCAAAAATGAATAAAACTTAAGGCATGCTTTTCACAACTTACAAAGTTGAAATAACATTAATGGCTAATGGTCAAGATGAAAGGAAGACAGACTCTAGCTCACACATTATGCAAAACAGAGAAAATTAAAGACATAGTCTACCAATGACCATGGACAACAACCAACAACTGTTAAAATAGGAAAATGGGCCACTAAAAAAGTCTTCAGGAAGTATGTGAACTCATCTATGTCAATTGGATGACTTCTCAATGACTGTGGCAAGTATTTAATGACCGCGGATTGCTTCATGACTAAGAAGTTATCTTCAATGCTTGTTCGTGAAAACTAAAGAAAGATAGACAATAACCATTAACATATTCTTAATGCGCATTGAAAGCTTAACGAGCATGGCACTCTAACAACACCTAATGGAAAAAGCCTTATGGATAAGGCTGTGAAGTATGTGTGACGCTTTTAAGTCTCAATGACTATTGAAGGTTTCAATGCTTATTAGCAATACAAATAATGAGCATTGTCGTACAAGATAAAATATTAGCGAATGACTATTGAAACTAGTTGTTAAGGCCATTAAACATCCAATGATGATGGCAAAGATCCCAATGATCATTGACTAAGTCTAAAGATTATATTTACAAGTTGTGATAGTTTTTTAACTGTGTAAGTACTCACTAGTTTTGTAAGTACTCGCTAGTTTTTCTTAGGCAAATCTATATAAGGTCATCTCTTACAAACTTGAAAAGTGTTGAAAAAATAGATATACTTAAGAACAAAGCTCACACTTACAAAACCTTGAACTTAAGAGAGTAATCTTAAAAGGTAAAAGAATAAGCAACTTCACCTATTCAACTTCAAGTGTTTTACAAAAGTAAGGCTCAAGCTTAAATCTTAATGTGTTGATTTTTCCTGTAAAAAAAATGCTTAAGTGATACCAAGAGTGATTTTTTTTGCAATAGTTATAATTTTTGTATGTGAGATCACTCCTTGGGTTGGGTAACTTAGAAATCTTTATGATACTGTGAAAGGTATAAGATAGTACATGTAAATCTATCTTGGAAAAGGCTTGAGATAGGACTTAAAAACTCTCTAAGGTATAAGATAGTACATGTAAATCTATCTTGGAAAAGGCTTGAGATAAGACTTAAAAACTCTCTTGCATAGGTTTGAGTATTGAATGTGACCTTAAGGTTGATAGGACATTTACTTTAATCGTATATTTGAATGATGTTTTAAATGATAAAAAAAACCTTGAGAAGTTCTAACTTCTCATATAGTGTTTTTTACTTATAGGTTCTTCACATAGAGGTATTCTTAACTCCCAATGGATAATGCTTTAAAAGATATGTCAAAAAAAGAGTTTATAGGTTCTTCACATAGAGGTATTCTTAACTCCCAATAGATAATGCTTTAAAAGATATGTCAAAAAAAGAGTCAAACCTTTAAGTACCTAGTCTTATAAAGCCTTGAATGTCGATCTCTTTAGATACTTTTAAAGATGAAAGTAAAGCACTTAAAAAGGAGGATATATCCAATCAGGGGAGGTTTTGACCCTTAAAATGCTGTTAAAAACATTGGCAAAATATCCAAGAAGAAGGAAAATCATAAATTGCTCAAAAGATGGTGGAATGGGCTAACCATAAAGTGAACGAACCCCTATACCCATGGAATAACTTGTGAATATATGGAATGCCTGATCAAGAAATAAAATAGTTATTCAAATATGAGAGAGCTAGTAAAGAAAAATGAACCAAGCTAAACGTCTTAGCTTACCTTGGAACAACCTTGTTCATAATGAAAAAAAAAAAAAAAAGGATAATTTCAAACAGAAAGTTAGAACCACTTTGCTTACTTTTGAACAACCTAGATGAATGGTCTGGTTCAATACGAGCGAAAGTGAGAAAATTCAAGTAGAAAGACAAAATGATCCAACAACTACTGAACGACCAAGATAAGTTATCAATGATCATGTGAATAGCTCTTGCAATAATATAAACGACTTATTCAGTGTGTAATGGCTATTTTTTTAAGAAGTTGTCAAACTTGTTCTTTGTATTTATTAGCTACTTTTTTAAGAGCTCTCCTATAAATAAGCCACCATATAAACCTTTAAAAGGCTAAATAAAACTAAAGAAATTTGTTTGTGCTTTTTTTTTTTTTTTTTGAATGAGCTTTGTAAGAATTTGTAGCTAATCTTGAGTTAGTGAGAGTTAGGCTTTCTTCAACACTACTTGTACGTTTACATAGTTGAAAGGCTTGGACACCTCTTAGGTAATTCCTTATAAGGGTAAAAAGGTTAATGCTTAACCAACAAAAACATATAAATTGGTGATTAGCCTGAAAAATTATTGGTGAAGTTTTGCTCTCTTGAGTCATGTAAAAAGGGAATGGGAAGATTTATGTTGAGCTTCCAAAAAGAGAGGTTACTCCTACACCTGTAAAATGGAAGGTTATTCTCAAGCCAATAAAAATAAAAGTAAGCTTATGTGATTACCTAGGGAGTAGACATAGGCACATTATCAAATCACTATAAATATCTTGTATCATCTTTTCTTTTCTACTTCATCTTCTTCTTTGAGCAAGAGTGAAATTATGAGTGTCATTTCGCTATCAACACTACTCAAGGTACTTTCAATAAGTTTTAAGTATTTCTGAGAGCCCCTAATTCACCCCCTTTAGGATTACGATCCTCACCAAGGGACCAATATTGTATAATGTTTGTAAATTAACTTATAAAAGATTTGAGTGACATTTATAAGCTACTTGTTTAATGGAACTATCTAGTTATGAACTACAAGAGAGGACATAGGCCAAAGTTAGTCTAAACTTTTATAAAAATTACTTGTATCTCTATTTCCTTTGTGAAGGTTTCTTTTTAGCTTTATTTATGCAAAAATTTGCTATTACTATATTGACCCTCGACCACTCCTTTAAGGGCCTTTTAGGGACAATAAATGGTATTAGTCTCTTATCTCTTTCAATAAGTTTACCTACAAAGAGTAAAAACAAATGGCAAGTTAAGAAGAATCACAATACATCTATAAGCCTTCATTCTTCTAGTGTGATAACTATGGATATTGATCTTCATTGATAGTGAAATGATAGATATTTGGGATATTATAGAGAAAGAAATAGAAGTTTCAACTAAACTCGTTGGAGATATAATAGTGCCTAAAAATAAAAATGAGTGGACACTTGAATAAAAAAAGACCAAATTGAAAAATAAAAGGGTTATGCATGTATTATTTTGTACCTTGCATAAATCTCAATATGCTAAACTTTAACTGTGCACATCAATATGAAGGGGCTAGTAAAGTCAACAAGAAAAAGATATAAGTGTATACTCATAAGTAGGAGACATTTGCATACCAACCTTATGAGTCCATCTGAAATATACAATAAACTCATTGATATAGTAGGGCTTTTGGGGAAAACTTATTCAAATGAAGACATGCTGACAAAGATCCTTAAAACTCTTTCTAAAAATAAACAGGAGGCAAAGAAGACTACCATTGATGAGGCAAATAAACTGGAAACACTTATATTGAATGAGATCATGGGCAAACTTCTTGCATGTGAAATCACTCCAAAGAAGCCACTTAAAGAAGAAAGACAAGGAAAGAAAAGAAAGACATTGCCTTGAAGGCAAAAGAGGTAAGAACTGAAACACCTTCTATTTCTTTACTAACCTGTTTCTAATGAAAGTGATGATGGCAATGACCATGACCAATTAGCATTCATCCTAAATAAAGTCAATAAGTTCCTTGTTAGTGAGAAAGGAAAAATGTGAAGAGACTATAAGAAAAAATCCTCAAGACGATAAGTCATCCATTACAAATGCAATGAAAAAGGAGACCTAAAAAAATTGTCTTAAACTAAAGAAGCATAAGCACTTTACCAAGAAGCATCACACATAAAAATCAACCTGTGAACGGGGGCTCCATTACTCCACGCTCGATGAATAGTTGTTGTGAGACAATATAGTGGAATACCTCATTAAATGATAATATTGCAATTATAACACTTTATGAGCATTGGGGGCCCACAGGTATACAAGAAGACATGTTGGTGAAGCCCGAAGAAAATTAAAATTGTCACCCAATGTGACTGGGACTAACCGGGTAATGCAAAATACTCAACTCGTCACCCTTTCATAATTAGGTTCAGGAATTAAGTATGACCCGAGAAAAGTGCTAGGTACCAAAGGCCGCCTAGACATTGGTCAGGCCTCCACTCAATTATCCATAATTTTTATAAGTTTTCCATATTAATTATTTATTATTTTTATTATTATCAATTCCACATGTGCAATTAATATGGGTATCACAAGACAAATAATAAATATAGTGCAAATATGTATGTAGTGGTAGTAAAAGAATTAATTAATTTCACAGGCCAAGTGGGAGTGAAGAATTTGCTAATACATCCAAAATAAAAATAAAAATAAGAAAAGGAATGAACAAGGCAAAATAAGTTTCTAACACAAGGGTTAATTTTCAAATGTCATAATTATAGAAAAGAGGAAAAAATAATTATGAATATGCAAATAAAAATAAAGTATGATGACATGGAATAAAGTAAAAACAAAATAAGGTAAAATAAAATAAAATAAAATGACAACGATAGAAAAATAAAAAGATAATATTAATTATGAAAATTAATTAGGTGACAGTGTCTGCCACTGTGTAGTAAAAATAATGATGTCAAATAATAATTATATTTAAAATACAAGAAATAGTTAACTAGATAATGATAAATAGATAGAGATAAAATAAAATGATAATAATATTTAAAATAAAAGGATCATTTAACTGGATAAAAAAAATAAATTAGGAGGCAGAGCCTACCATAAATTAGATAAAAACAAAAATAATGTAAAATGACCAAATTACTAGGTTAAAAAAATAAATTAAAATAAATAAAAATGATAAAAATACTTAAAATAAATGACTAGTTAACTGAATAAAAACGAATTAGAAGGCAGAACCTATCATAAATTTGAGAAGGACCAAATTACAGGATAAAAATAAATTAAATAAATATAAAATAAAAATGATAATGATATTTAAGAAATCACAAATGTATGTTTTCTTGACATTATTCAAAGAATTGAAAGAAATGAAGTGTTTTAACCCAAAATTAGAGAAATAAATAAAATTTATTCACAAATGTTTGATTTGGATTTTAAATGAGAAGAAAGATATTTCTAACTTGGATTTTTTGCTAATCGTGAAAATCTTGAAGGTTTGCTATTAAGAGGGCTATTTTTATGGAGGTTGGCAACACTGAATTAGCCAAAAAAAAAAATTGAGGGAAGAAGTGGCTATTGTTTTAAGTCAGTAGCACCAAAATTGGGAAAATGAGGATGAGATTGACGGGGCAAAAATGAAAAATGAGAGGAACCTTCAGTCGTTTCTTGCACTCATGCAAATAAGAGCAAAAGTGGTTTTGCCCTTGTTCTTAACTTGGTTGAGAATAGACCCCATGCAAATGGCTTCTCTTTTTTTAATTTTTCTTTTCTTTTTTTCTTCTTTTTTCTTTTTTCTCTTATATGTAGACTTGAATATATATTTGAGCCTTCATGAATTTTGGATTTTGGGTTGAAGAAAAATTTTAAAAGGAAGAAATAAAAAATTTTATCCGCTTCCTATACTTGGGTTGTCATACTCATTTTTCGGTCCCAATTTGGTTGGTTATCATCATTGGGTCAAAAATTTTGAAAGTACAAAATGTAGTGTCTATAGTTTACCCTACTTTGATGTAGTCCAATGAATGCAATATGAGCGAAGAATGCAACAAAATGTACAAGCAATCATCATGCAAATTTACCCCAGATATCTTTGGTTTGTCCTAGTAGTCTCCTTGAAGCACATACAGAACTTTTTGCTGAGGTTTCTTTACAACAGAAAAAAATGTATGGATTTCATCCTTCCCGTAGCTGTCAATGTTTCTACTAAGGTATCTTTATAGTAGATCTCTAATGGGCTACGTCTTCCTTGGCAGCTTTACTATCACCAAAGCTTCTACTCAGGTCTCTTTACAGTAGGATATGGATTTTGATGGACTTCGTCCTCCTCAATAGTTTTATTATCATCAAGACTTCTATTAAGGTCTCTTTATAATAGGATTTGGATTCTGATGGACTTCATCCTCCTCAGTAGTTTCGCTATCACTAAGACTTTTACTGAGGTCTCTTTACAATAAGGTTTGAACTCTGATGGACTTTGTCCTTTTCGGTAGTTTCACTGTCATTAAGGCTTCTACTGAGGTCTCTTTACAATGAGATTTGAATTCTAACGGACTTCGTCCTTCTTGGTAGTTTCATTGTCACTGATATTTCTACTAAGGTCTCTTTACAATAGGATTTGAATTCTAATAGACTTCGTCCTTCTCAGCAACTTCATTGTCACTAAGACTTATATTAAGCTTTATTTACAATGGGATCACATTTCAAAATTCATTTCTATTTTTATTTTTTCTTTTTTCTTTCTTATTTTTGAGTTTTGCCTATTGGGATTGATCTTAATGAAGTATCACTTCAAGTTGCTTTTCCTTCTCATCATCACTGAAATTCTCGTTAAGTGTCGAGGTCGATAAAACTTAGTAGGCTTTTGACTTTAGCAATTTCCTTTTTGTTGCAAATCTACTACTTTGGTGGTGCTCACCTTTGTCGAGAATATTCTATTTGTAAACATTCTAGTTGTCGATCTACTTATCTTTTCTTCGTCCTCCATTGCCTTATTATTGTAACTTTCTTCACTATCTTGAATTCAGCTTCACCTTTTTCTCTGACTTTTTTAATTTTTCTTTTCTTTTTATTTTCTTTTTTCCTTTCTTTTCACTTTTTATTTTCTTTTTTCCTTTCAATTTTATTTTTCCTTTTCTCTCACTTTTCTTCTTTTTGCCCCTTTGCATCTCATCTTTTCCTTTACACCAAGGCTTGATTAACATTTCAGATCATTCATGGTTCAACAAGATTTATAATCTTCATCTCTGGTTCATCCTTATCTATCACGATAAAAACCTACAAATGTAACTGATGTTTGTTCTTTAGCACTCACTTAGTTTTATATATTACCTTTTTTTTTTTTTTACATTTCTACACCATTACAAGTGAGTCAAAACGAGATGTAGAACTCATGGTAGATGCCAAGGTTGATGTACAGTGATGCGTCATACTCCTAGAAAATATTATGTTGCAAAGGAGACTAAGTAACAAAAATGATTATGTATGAATGGCATGCAATGCAAATCCCTAATCTTAAACTGTCTTTGTCCATTACTTTGCAAAAGTATGTTGCCAAGTTAGAAAGTAGATTTGAAGAATGTCATTATCAAAGAGCTCATTTTTTTCTTACCAATGTCTTACATGCAAACGCGTCCGTCTCCTTTATTCCATCTACATGTCTTTCTCTCCACCTATCTTACAGGTAGAATTGATCATTGCAACGTATCAAGCTTCTTTCTTCTATTCTATACACCTCATTAGCCACTTGTCGCTCATGTAGAAATGATTATCGCGATACGTTAACTTCTTTTCTCTTTCCCATACATCTCATTTGCCACTTGTCTCACATGCATATAAAACTATTGTGTCATGTCAACTTCTCTTCTCTTTCATGTATACCTCATCTGCCACTTGTCTCATATGCATAAATAACTATTATGACATGTCAACTTCTTTTCTTTTTCCTATACACCTCATCCGCCACTTATCTCATATGCATAAATAACTGTTGTGATGTGTCAACTTCTCTTCTCTTTCTTGCACATCTTGTCTGCTACTTGTCTTCACATCTTGTCTGCTACTTGTCTTGCATGTATAAATAATTATTATGATGTGTCAGCTTCTTTTCTCTTTCTTGTACACCTCATCTGCCACTTGCCTCACATGCATAAATAACTATTACGATGTGTTAGCTCCTCTTCTCTTTCCTGTACACCTTATCTGGCACTTGTCTCACATGCATAAATAACTATTGCAATATGTCGGCTCCTCTTCTCTTTCTTGTACACCTCGTCCACCACTTGTCTCATATGCATAAATAATTATTATGATTGTCAGCTTTTTTTCTCCTTTATAACCCTTTGTCCATTCTGTGATTCTTGCATCACCAAGTTAAACTCCTAATTATAATTTAAAAGATCTTTTTATCATTCAATGTTCTCAGATACTTAACCATGGCTGAAGCAACCTAAAGGCGTATTGAGATGGCTCTTAAAGACCATTTTCGAACAAGAATGGTCAACCTTGAATTGGCCCAGTTTAAGAGCCTTAAAGTACCTTGCCAATATCCCTTTTGATTTCTCATTACTCAAAGGTGTTGTGTCATTATGGGATCCCTATGACCATGTTTTTCATTTCTCAAAATAGGAGTAATACCCCTTTATGAAGAATTCAATACGGTATTAAGGGTAAGTGTTACTGCCACTGAACGACGTGCCTTATCTGTGAGCAATCATAAAAAAAAAATGAGGTTGTTGTTTGATATGACTCATAGGGATGTTAACTTCATTTTAAGTGATAAAGAGATCCTGATGTAGAATTTGATTGAAGTCTGTGAAAATAGATATAAATCCACTGCTCCATGGTGCAAGATATATAACTGTTGCTTATTAGCACAATTCTTACTAGTGACTGAAAGCTGCTAAGTGGATTTTCAGCTGTTTCGGGTGATAGAGGAGATGAAGGATGGGAAAACACATGTTCCCATGATTCTAACGAAGACTATGGTTTGCTTGGACCAGGTTAAGGGAGGCAAAAGTGTTATGTTCATGAAAAGTCCTTTATTGCTTCAAGTAGTGAGACATTTCTTTCCCTTTTTTTATTTTTTCTCTAAATTTGCCATTCTCATTTTCTTCCTTTTCTGTTACCGATGAACATTCATGGTTGAACTAGTTCATAAATGTGGTTGATTCTAACATTAGATGGATGAGTCCTTGGTGGAGGTTGACTCATATGACCTTGCAAACATATACAACTGGTGTTGCTTTCCTAGGCCTTTGCATAACATTATACTACTTTCCAAGTACAGTCTAGAACACATGACTTTAAACTTTCAGTCATAGTTTGGTGGTGGCTCGATCACTCAAAATTTTTTAGATAAAGTTTGGAATACATGGACACAACGGTGTATTTACACCATTAAAGGTCCACATGTTAGTATCATAATTGATAAGAGTTACAAGAAATGGATCT
>CATIWR010698211.1:0-14919 GCA_949677035.1 Omphalea diandra | reverse complement strand
AATATATAAATAAACACATATTTAAACTATTAGTTTTTATATCGATATATATATATATATATATATATATATATATATATATATATATATATATATATATATATATATATATAATATGACACAAATAGTTTTTAGTTACATAATCCTTCATACTTTTACTAAAAAAAAATAAAAGTTACAAAAAAAAGTTAAACAAATGTATGAAATGTTCTAATAAAGAGAAATGTACATAATTTTATATGAAATTACAAAATAATTAGAGTCATTATACTCATTAAGTGAATATATATATTATTTTATAAATTCAGTAAATCAATTTTAAAATATCACTACTTTACATAAAAATCATATTTTGATAAATATTTTATAATATCATAATATATTTTGTAAAATTAAATATGATAAGAAAAACTAAATAATTTCATCATTATAAAAATTAAAGAAGTGTATTATATATTATAATAAAGAGAAATATAATTAGAGTTATTATAATTATTAAATAATTTTTTAGATTATTATTAAAATCAATACATCAATTTTGAAATATCGTCACTTTACATAAAAATAATGTCTTGATAAATATTTTGTAATATAAAAGTTTATTTTGTAAAATTAAATATAATAAAAAAAGTGTTTAATTATATAATTCTTAACATTTTTATAGAAAAAGAATGAGAATTACAAAAGAGTTAAATAAGTGAATAATATTTGTAATAAAGAAAAAATATATAATACTATATAAAATTATAAAATAATTTAAATAATTGTATTTATTAGGTAATTTCATAGATTGTTATGTAAAGTGAGAGAAATATCATCACTTTACATAAAAATTATATCTTGAAAATATTTTGTAATATCAAAATATATTTTGTAATAAATAAAATATACATAATGCTATAAGAAATTATAAAATAATTGGACTTATTGTACTTTTTATGTAATTTCATGAATTATTTTGTAAAAAAAGAGAAATATGATCACTTTACATAAAAATTATATCTTGATAAATATTTTGCAGTATCAATATATATTTTATAATATTAAGATATATTTTGTAATGAAGAAAAAATATATAATACTATATGAAATTATAAATGAATTAGTGTTATTGTACTTTTTATATAACTTAATAGATTATTTTGTAAAAAGAGAAAAATATGATCACTGTACATAAAAATCATATATTGACAATTATTTTATAATATCAACATATATTTTGTAATATCAAAATATATTTTGTAATAAAGAAAAAATATATTATTTTATAATATCAACATATATTTTGTAATATCAAAATATATTTTCTAATAAAGAAAAAATATATAATACTATATGAAATTATAAAATAATTATAGTTATTGTACTTTTCATGTAACTTCATATATTATTTTGTAAAAGAGAGAAATATGATCATTTTACATAAAAATCATGTTTTTGATAAATATTGTGTAATATCAACATATATTTTGTAATATCAAAATATATTTTTTAATAAAGAAATATATATATATGAAATTATAAAATAATTAGAATTATTATACTTTTTTTTTTGTAACTTAATAGATTATTTTGTAAAAAGAGAGAAATATGATCATTTTACATAAAAATTGCGTCTTAACAAATATTTTGTAATATCAACATATATGTTGTAATATCAAAATATATTTTGTAATATTACCGTTTTACATAAATACGATAATCTATTTTGTAAAGTAGATAAATCAAGTATCATACATTACTACTTTATATAAAAATTATGTCTTCATAAATATTTTGTAATATCAAGATATATTTTATAATATTAGGATATATTTTATAATATTACCATTTTACATAAAAAAATCTGATCTTGATAAATATTTTATAACAGACAATCTATTTTGTAATATGGATAAATCAACTATTTTATATTACTTCCTCTATCCCACAAAGATAGTTTACTATTCCTTTCTTAGTTGTTCCACAAAAATGAGTCCACTTTTCTTTTTTTTTTTTTGTATGTGTTAAATTATTTACTTACTATTATGCCCTTATTTATTTTCTTGTAATCAACTACTTAAAAATTAAAACAACTATATAATTATTCTTAAAATATTAAATATTCAAGTTTATCTATTAAGGAGTAATTAATTTCAAGAAAATACTTTATTAAGGAGTGATTAATTTCAAGAAGATACTGTATTAATATGCTTGCTAATCTATTTAATGATAATATGAGATATATTGATAAAATACCCATAAAATTAATTAATTTAACTACATAAGCAATATTTTCGTAATTTGCATGTAAAAAGAAAGTGGATGATTTTTGTGTGACACAGGGAGTATACTTTACATAAAAATAATGTCTTGATAAATATTTTATAATATCAAGATATATTTTGTTATAATACATCATCACTATATTTAAAAATAGTTTCTTGTCACATATTTTATATTGCGAGATCTATTTGAAGTACAAATATATTAATGAATAAATATAATAATAAATATACAATTTTTGTATTAAATAATATGATATTAGTATAATAATATATATAATAATATTATTAATATAATAATTTACAATAATATATTATACAATAATATAGTAATATGATATATAATAATATCATACTATATATAAAATTAAAATAAATAAATTATAAAATAAAATAAAATAAAATAATTTCTAAAATTAAGGAAAGAATTAGGAATAAAGAGGCTCTGGATCTAAAGAGAAAGAAAGAAACTGCCGGATTTAATTTTCTTACTTTTGATCACAATTGTAATTGATATCAAATCATGTTTTCATTTTAAAAACTCAAGTTATTATCAGTTAGGATAACTTCCTAACAAGCACGTTCAAGTCAGATTGTTATCCTAGAACTGGTTCCCTATAAAATATGAATCTTTCAGTGTAGCTCTTCAATATGTTTCATTTTATTTCATTGTATATCTTTTCCTCATCTCAAGATGGGGATAGAGTTTAATAAGAGAAGTTAATGTTATCCTAGAACTGGTTCCCTATAAAATATGAATTTTTCAGTGTAGCTCTTCAATATGTTCCATTTTATTTCATTGTATATCTTTTCCTCATCTCAAGATGGGGATAGAGTTTAATAAGAGAAGTTAATGAACGTAATCATTTCGATGCTGACTTGTAAAACTCCAAATATCCTTAAAAAAAATTTCCAATTGTCATTTCTTTTATTTTCCCCATATTTTAAACAGAATTTGTTCATGCATGTCAACATCAGAGTAGATTTAACAAAAGGAGCTAGCCCACTTGTTTCTTGAAATACCCTTTAAATTTGGTCACCTTTTTAGTCCATAATCATGGCTATATGCATATAAAATTTTTAAACCACAAAAAAAAAATAAAAAATAAAAAAGGTATAACAAGACAAGTTGATGTCTTTTGGTGCTTAAGGTTGAAATAGTTTCATAAATATGACATCTATTACCAGTATAAAATTAAATAATGGTCGTTGTGTAATATAATGACCGTTATAGTAGCCTTATGATTTTTATTTAACAGCCATAATTTTTCTGTAAAATGTAATCGATAATGATCGTTATTTTTTAATGTTATATTATTGGCTTGAGAATCTTTACCTATTCTTTTGCAGCATTCACATGCCACCCAATGCAATAATGTTGAAAAACTGACCCTGCACCAAAATAAAGGAATAAAACATCTTGTATTTATCCATTTCTCATTTGAATTTCATTTTCCTTTCTTATTTCTTCTTCTTTTTTTTTTTAAATATTTTTATTTGTACTACATTACAACACAGCAGCTCCCTTTTTAAAATATCTTCATAAAACTAACTAATATAATTTACAAAAATTTAAAGAGAATAATTATTTGAAGGAAGATTTCTTCATTCTAAACTTAAAGAGGTAAGTCGATATTCATAATCTAATTATTTTTATTATTTCACTAGCTTTTATATTTAAAATATTGTGAAATTTTAAATTTTAATTAAGTAATTAGTTTGATTAAAGATTAAAAAATATAAAGTTATCTTGATTATATTATAAAATATTGTGAAAAGACATATTTAAGTTATAAAATATTATTAAAATATATTTAGATTATAAGTTAATTATTAAAAAAATCTATAAAAGTTATGTTTTTATTTATATAACTTTATACTTATTAGTTAACTGTAAGTTATAATTTTAGTAAATTATAAAATAATTTTTAATTTATAATATTTTATGATTTTTTGTGTAAAAATTACGTAGTAGTTTGCTGTTTATTACTTTGCGGTCATGATAAGTTGGTTATCATTACACGTGATCGCGACTGGGATTTAAATCTATATATACTAGACATTTATAACTTCTTAGAAAGTATTTAGTATAACTTATAGATGTAGTTGATAGAAATTTTTGCAAATAAACATCCGTTTGATAAATCATACAAAATAACAGTTAATAAGAGATACAACTCTAATCAAATATAGTTTTTATCAATTATAATTTGAAGTTTTTTTCAACTTTATAATAATAATTAAAAAAATCAAGATTATTCTTATTTCATTATCATTCTTAAAGTTTTATTAATTAGTTACCAATTATGAATTATAATATCTTAATTATTTATATAAAAAATAATTTATTTTAAATTATTATATATAAATTTTTTGTATAAAATTTTATGTAGGATATTTTAATTATTAAAAATTTATTAACAGATATACAAATTAATGTTAACAAGAAATAATTATTAAAATTCATAAATATAAATTAATAATTACATTATTTAAAATTTTAAAATTACACTTTATGAGCATATATGAAAATATATTATTTTTTATATTTTTATTTTAATTTATCTAATTCAATATATAAAATAATCACAATATATTTTTACTAATCATTTTATGAATTAACAATAACCGCTATCAAATACTTAATAACAAAATGCTGTCAAACTACTTGTTACATCCACGAGTTATCCCAAAAAATTCAATAGTTTGCTGTTTCACATATGCAACTGAATTTTTATAATATCATTAAAATAAAAGAGACAGTCAACTGATGTCAACTGCTTGACCTCGTTGGACTAACCATAATTCTAAAGACAAGAAAAAGAAAAAAAAACATTGACATCTTTGGCTAAAATTTTAAAGCTGATGCAATCACAGTGGTGTAAATTAAAGGCCTTCTGGCGGTACCAATCCGGGAATTTTTCAGGGATATTGCCTCTTCTAGCAAATCTGTTGTTGATAATTCAAAATTTTATCTTATCGTATCACACTGAAAGTTAATGATTCGTGCTGGAAAGATGAAGAAACCGAATAAGTGTCAACTACAAGAGCAATATGCATTGGTTAGCTACAAGTAAACGTGACCAAATTCTCCAACTTCTAAGCAGCCATCTCCAAGATAAGATTCTAAACCCAACTTTCCTAGGGGAATTGGGATAGAATGCAATGGTTTTTCTAGTCAATTTTCCTCCCTTAATTTTTTTTTTTTTTTTTTTTTTGGCATCAATCCACTTCCACGCAGCAGCTTATCATTTGATATCCGCGGCATATGGCAGAATAGCCTTTGGAGATAGTTTGATCAGTTTCTTAGCCACAAGCTCCCGTTTTGAGTATGAATGTGTACCACAAGCATAAAAAAAAAAAAGTTTCAAATAAGGTAGGCTCTTCCTCTAAACGCATCTAGACTACATGTTCTTCTAACTGGTCCATGAAACGAGAAAGGCTAAGGAGACAAACCATGTAATCATGGTGTTCTGCTTTTGGTTCAAACTTGTATTCTCTTAACATTATATCAAAGAACCCACAAACCATCCAAAAGCATTTCTGCATCGCCATGAAAGGCAGTATATAATTGTCCTTTAAACCTTTGAAACGCAAAGTTTTTTCCCATCAGTTTACCAAAGGGGCTGCTGGTGCAGTGGGAACCAGAAAATCCCTGCAGTGGTATCGATGTCATGGCTGACGAGGTTACATAGATTACCTTCGTGCCAGTCTACGTCAGCATGCTGTTTACAAGTCTAATTCAGCCTGTCAACAAATGTCAAGTCGTAAACCATTGCCAAAATTCATAAGCTTAGGAAATAATGGCACGAGTTCAACAATGAGTAAAAGAGAAGGCGTATTGAAGTGAACTTTGAAACAATGAATGACTTTTTTGGCATCATATTATTACATTGAATGGAATAAGTTTGAATCTTTCCATATAACATAGCATGATATCCATTTATTTTTGTAGAATTTTTCTATATAACAAAGTCCCTTCAAGTGTCTTTTATGTGCGGCCTGTTCTTTATAGATATTTCTCAAACTTGGCCTGCGTCCAACACATCCTTTTCAATTTTAGCAATGCTGCTATTCAAAGAATTCAGATACATGGATATTTCTCTTACACCTATTCAAAGAATTCAGATACATGGATGTTTCTCTTACACCTTCTGATCCCTAGAAATCAAAGCTCACGTGGTCATAATTAGTGGGAACATCCAAAGATGCCAAACCCAATCTAAAGGCTCTCTGGTGCAGATGCACCTAACTGTCTTTCCAATTTTAACATTTCTTTGAAGTAAAGTGGTTCAAAAGCATCTAATCTTTGCATTTTACATACAATCTATCTGCAACTCTCTCTCAATACCCTCAATCAATCACTCACCATGGTCCATCATCTACCAAACATTTCTGCATTTTATTCAAAAATGCTTTTTATTAAGGACGTCAGTAAGAACTCAAGAAATTAGAGTGAAACAAAAATAAAAAGCAAACCCAAAAAAATAAAAAAAGTACTAGTTCAAAATGATGACCATTGAATTTGATCCAGTAAATAGAATATTTCACACTGAAATCCAGATTAGCTAAAGACTTTGTGTTAAAATCAAAACTTCAAAAGGGCAGGAAATACATCAATAAAAGAAATGTCATAAACAAACAACTTCTTCAATTTTTCCCAAAACCAAAAAGGTAATTCTAAGTCTAAGGAGGTAGCTTGAAAACAATCTAACAGATTCCACTCATTTAAAATAATATATTTATAAGAATGTCAAACTTGGCAAGGTTTACCAAACTAAACAAGCAAGCTAGAAGGTTATTCTGCTATAAATACTGCAGACCTCCTTGTTTCATGCATTGCAATACAACAACCTCGTCTTCTCTTCTTTCACTACCTTTGCTCTTTATACCCAAGAATGGCTGCCTCTCTTCGCTCCCTTTTTCTTCGTTTTGCAACTTTGCTCATTTTAAAAACTCTGACAGAGGCTGCAACATGTAGCAACTGTTTCATTCATTCTCGAGCAGCTTACTACCCAAATTCTGATGAACAAGGAACAGACAGTAAGAAATTTCGTACAAATGAAATAAGAAGAAAGTAGGAAGTCTTTAACATTAAGCATGTATTCTTACAATCTTTTTTTCATCAACTGTAGGAGGTGCATGTGGGTTTGGTTTATTTGGAGCAACGATGAATGGTGGGGATGTATCTGCCGCGTCTAACCTCTATCGTGATGGTGTTGGATGCGGTGCTTGCTATCAGGTATCAATTCAAAGAATAACAATTTTGTGTTGAAGTGCAAAATGCCCACATTTGTTTTAGCTGTTCAACAATATTCACTTAATTCTAGTTGCTATAATAAAATTTTCTGCACCAGGTGAGGTGTACCAACACTAACTACTGCACAGACAAAGGAGTAACTGTTGTTATAACCGACCAAGGCTCAAGTGATAACACTGACTTTATTCTCAGCAGAGGAGCGTTCAGTCGGATGGCTCAAACCACAGATTCAGCTGCATCACTATTATCCCTTGGAATTGTTGATATTGAATATAGACGGTGAGATACTAGCATACTTGTTAAGCTGAAGCAGAGCTCTATTTTTTATTTTTATAATCGAGCTTGACGGGGTTAGACTCAGACTTTATTCTACTCTATTATATCCTAATCAAGCTTAAATTTGATAGGATTAAACTTAACTCAACTCTACTCTAATATACTCCGATTTTTATAATTGAGCTTAAGTTTGATTGAATTAGACTCGATTTAACTCTATTTTACTATAGCTTTAAAATGATCTATGTAGGGCAAAGAAAAACCAAAAAAAAAAAGAAGACATTTTTAGTTCACATGGTATAGAATTAAACACATAAAACGTAGATATATAAATTGTTATTGATGTAAAAAATTCAAATGTTTGCAGGTTTTGACTGATATGTCAATTTCTTTAAATTTTGGTCAATTTAGTCAAATTCGTAAATTTTTTACAATTATATCTAATTTATAAGATTGATTAAAATTGAATGATGTGTAATTACTATTATATGATAAATGACACGTCATTCAATTTTGAACAATTTTACAAATTGTACACAATTGGCAAAAGGTTCGTCAATGCCAAAATTTAAAGAATTTTTTGTTTTAAACCAATGGCCATTCTTATTTCATATACATTAAACTCATGCATGCCTTTTTATTTTATTAATAAAGAGAAAATTTGTACTTTCTGTTTTTCTTAGGAACTAAGGCTATCAAATGTCATTCTCAAATTTTATTCTTTCTCTGTGTCTTTGAATGCAGTATTTCTTGCAGCTATCCAAACAAAAATATGACAATCAAAATTGATGAGAACAGCAATTATCCTCATTATTTAGCTTTTGTCATATGGTATCAACAAGGGACGAAGGATATTACTGCTGTGCAGCTATGTGAGGTATTGTGCAATATCTGGAAAAAGCTTTTTGTCTTCAATTTGATTGCTATTTCCAACCATGTGATTTTCATTCAACAATCCTTATTCGGAATTCCGTCTTGCAAAATGGAAGGAATAAGAACAGTACTAAATAAATATATAGAATCGCACCAAATTAGACTGAAATTTAATTTGGTTAAGAATTTTCTTAAGGTAGATTAAGCCAATTTGATTTAATTCAATAGTTGATTTTTTAAATTAAATAAAAATTATTCAAAATAAAAGACAAAAATTTAAAAATCTCACTTAATGGAAAATAAATTTTAATAACATTTAATTTGATCTTTAAAGGAACATATTGAGACAAAAAAATAAATTAATCAAACCCCCAATATATAGCATTATAATTATATATATACCTTATAAAAATTCTATAAGTATGCGTTACATATTCTGTAATCTACAAACTTTTCATTAGAAGATCATCGATACTATATGTACTATATTAAACTGAAATGATTTAAATAAGTTATACAATTGGATCTATATATAATATGTTTAATATATAGTAAAATATATACTCAATACGCGATTATTCTAACTGCATACTGCATAACTATAATCTAATAATATAAATATATTTTTATAAATTATATAAATGTATAATCTATAGATAACATTTAACTTATGGATTTTAAATATGATATGATCTATTTAAATGATACACGATAAATATGTATACAAAAATATATGTAAAATCAGTTCTTAATTGGGTTCTTGATTCAGTGCAATACAGTTTAATATCAGTTGATTTTGACTTCGATTATTACTAAAGAAATAGTATTATTATAATAGTAAATTATTTTCAATTTAGTTATAAAAATATTTGACTATTTCAGTTTTGGTATTTTTCTATTTTTAAGAATCATGAACATCCGTAGTCAACTCTACTAATGTGCTAACATGCATGCTAAATTTGGTTAGACATAGTTGACAAACAGAAATAGCCAAAAAAAAAAAAAATGAAGATGATAGAAATGGAGCAGAACTAGCACTTGCTTCCTAGGTTACTGTATAAAACAATTGCATAAATTTGACCAAATTTAACCAAAGCCTTGTTAATAAAAAAAATCATATGATCAAATGCAGACTCAAAATTTTGTTTGCAAGCTTTTGGATCGGAGTTATGGAGCAGTATGGACAACTACGTCTCCCCCTAGTGGACCTTTGTCATTGAGGATGCTATTCAGTGATGAGGATGGAGATGAGACATGGGTTGTTCCTGTCAACAACATACCCCAACACTGGAAAGCTGGAGAAATATATGATACAGGAGTACAAGTGAACGTATAGTTATCCGAGCTATAGATATTATTATCCTACGAACAAATCCCTATAGATTATCTGCAGCTCTTTCAAATGTCTCATTTATTCATCACAATGTGTATTTTTCCCCCCCACATTTCAAGAAGGGGATAGAGTTTAATAAGAGAAGTTCATGAATGTAATCATTTCAAAGTTAGACTAATAAACTTTCAAGCGTCCTAATAGAATTTGAAATTTCTATATTTTTATTTTTTTTTCCTATACTTTAAACAGAATGACTTTTATGTCTACATCACCAACTATAATTATGATAGAGAATCCACTTGTTCTTTTAAATATACTTTCTCATAGATATAAAGACTTTTTCATTCTTAAACTATTTAAAAAATTTAAATTAAAGACTAATTTCATTCTTAAACTATTAAAAAAAGTTTAATTAAGATAAATTTAATTATTAGATCTAATTAAGACATAACTCTTATTTTAAGCTTATTTAAGGACAAATTAAAATTTATAAAGGGTGTGAGCAGCATGCAATGATAAAAGCATTGAAAATTTTGTCCTTTTTTTTTTTGTTATAAAATTATCTTAAATAATGTCTAACAAAAAAAATAGCCTAACTCATGTACTTTGTCTTCTATCTCTCCTTAATATTTAGAAATTTGTGACTTTTCCAGAGATAAGAAATTTGTCACTAGAGAAACTAGCTTTCACAATAAATTCACAAATAAGAAATTCATCAACTTCTTAAGACAAGTTCACAAAATCCACATTATAGACCACAAAAAATTATAGTTAAAGAACCATAATTCTTCTCCCTTACTCGATTAAACTTTCACCTCCACCTACTCCTATCACCTCAATATAGACCAATCCTTACAACACTCCATATGTTCACTACACACCTACTCGTAATCTCTACTTCAACGACATAGGCAACTTCTGCTACAATAACAAGCTTCATGCGTGGGTCTTGAATCCCTAAGGGTAGACTTATGCTCTCTTAGTATTCTTTCTTTTTAAATCTCCATTTGATAAGTGTTTAACTTGCCAATAATTGTAAGTATAACAGATTGTTCAAGTAATAATAATGCACAAGTGAGTGCGAATATCGTCCCACAGAGACAAGGACAATAAGTATTGAAATGTGATTATTCTATTTTTATCTAGAAGACAATAACTTAAGATCTTGAGTAAAATTACTAATGCAATGAAAATAAACTAAAATAATTAACAATGTCAAAAAGACAAAAGCAATGAGAAAGAAAATTTTATGATTTATGATAAATAACCTAGGACACTTGATCTCACTAGTGGAAAGTCGTGAAATCATTACTCTTCTAATGATATATTAGATTAAGCATTGCAATTATCGATTGTCTATATAGTGATTAAGTCCTCTCTCTCGAGTAATCACTTAATTTTATAATTCTATTTCATAAAATCATCTCTCAATGTGAACTAAAAACAAATCACTCATTTAGACATAACAATCCTTTTATCATAACAATAGGTTAATTACGTATCTCTACTCATTAATTAACCTAAGAAAGTGATTTTAGGTCTATTTCAATTTATAATCTCTCGATCTATAAATGAAACACAAATCATGCAATTGGTAGCTAGACAATCACAAACATTGGATTAAAAAATCATTTACTTGTAAAAAAAAAAAAATTCCAACAGTCATTAAAATCATAAACTTATCAATTTCTTTCATGACTATATTAAGGCCCTAGATAACACTTATAGCCTAACATACTAACAAAACAGTATAAATCCGATAGTAAAAGTATCATCCTTGACAAAGAAATAAAGAATAAAAAGAAGGAAAGATGAAATCTCCACACTAGGTTGATGAATCTGTTCTTCTTGTTCTTCCTCAATCAAATGATCTTGTGAACTTTTACACTTAATCTTAGTTTGAAGCCTTGTTTCTCTTTCTTTCTTTCTTCAAAATGCCTCTTTTGAGTGTTCAAAAGATTCTCTTTTTTTTCCCCTTCTTTTCCTCCTTAGGAACAATCTTATTCTTTTCCTCCTTAGGAACAATCTTAAGTGTTTTCCTTTTATACTCCTTTAAAATAGCTAAAATGTAGGCTAAAAAGTAGGATTTGAATTGCTCGTGTTATAGCTTGTGACTTTTTTTGCAAGTGATACAACTAAGTATTACCAATAGTGTCATAACTTGTGACTTTTGTCACTGGCGTAATAGTTATTGATTGCTTTTTGCTTGTTCAAATTTCCTTCTTGGTCCTTGAAGTTGCCAAATTTGGTATAAACCTGCTAAAACACCTACAAAACATCCAAAATGTGGAAAATAACATAAATGCACTCAAAATAACTTAATTCCACCATAGAACTACATTAAATGAAGCTTAAAACTCATTACAATACTATGAACAAATTAAGTCTAATAGTGGATAAAAATGTGGTGACAGTTTAGAAAGTGTAAGGTGGTGTTATTGGTGGAGAGATCTAATTTGGCAACCATTTTGTTTGTTGATACATTTTGTATGATACAATTAATTTCTAGGTTTGTTTGATTAATTAAAGGATGTGTTTGTTGATTTGGTTCGATGGAGGAGAGAGATGAAAAATGGGCCAGTGAGATGGTCTCTATATTTAATTGTTTGGTCAGGAGAGATGAAGTGGGATAATTAAGGGTTTATGGATTTTGATTATGGCTTTTGTGATTTGGAGCATTAGAGTTATTGGTTGTTGGTTTGAAATTGAAGAAATTGATAATTAGTAGACAATAAATTTGAGATTCAATTTTGAATTTGGTAAATTATTCATAAATTTATCACCTTGGTGTATTTGATTCAAATTCGATAAGTTTGGTTTTGATAGAATATAATTCATGCTTTTAAGTTTGATGTTGCTATGGATATGAGGTTGGTGATGGAAAAGGAGATGGTTGTGGTGGCAGTTCAGTAAGATGGTCTCTATACTTAGTTGATTGGTTGAGAGAGATGGAGTGGGATAATTGAGACTTTTGGGATTTTGATTATGGCTTTTGTGATTGAAGCATGAGAGTTATTAGTTGTAGTTTGAAATTGAAGAAATTTATAATTAGTAGACAATATATTTGTGATTTAATTTTCAATTTGGTAATTATTCATAAATTTATCACCTTGGTATATTTGATTCAAATTCAATGAGGTTGGTTTTGATAGAGTATAATTCATGCCTTTAAGTTGGTGTTGTAATGGACATGAGATTGGCGATGGAAGAGGAGATGGTTATGGTGGCAGTTTAGTAGAGGGGAAGTTCTAACTTTTGGTCTTCTGTAATAAAAAGAATTATTGGCTAATTCAGTTGTTTCAACTCAAGACAAATTCTTTTCTATGTTATCACTACTTTTGGGGAAGAAATAGGGGAGTTATTAGGATAACTTGAATCTTCCTTGATCAGAAGATTTCAATGCAACATTCCATTGAAGATGAGAAAGCATAGTGGTAGTGATGACAGAGGTGAAGGAGGAGGAGGTGGTGATTAGGTTATGTAGTTTTTTCCACAAGAAGAAGAGAAAGAACTAGAAATGATGATAATTGAGAATTTTTTTATATAAATTCTTAAAATATATTATAATTTTCAATATACTTTATGTGCTCAATATAATTGTGTATCACACGTCCAATTTTTTTTTTTGTTAATTAGTCATTAAATAAACTTAAAATAAAACTTGTGTCCTAATTAGATCTAATAGCTAATTTTGTCTTCAGTTAGCCCTTTATGAATAGTTTAAGGATGAAACTAGTCTTTATGCCCTTTCTCATATTACATTCATTTGTGCATATTTAGAATATATATACTCGTATCTTTTTGACACATGTTGATTATTGTTAGCATTTATGAGAACTACAAAGAGGAAAATTAACACCTAAACACAATTAAACAATAAATATCAAGTGAAATTTAAATATATTAATGGAGAAAAAACTTTATGGTAGACTGTTTAGTGAATATGGGAAGGTAGTCGAAGCTAGGAAATTACTATTCTAAAAAGACCGTTAATATATATCATTTTGAGCAATACTTGCAGTACCATAGATTTGGATTTGGATTAAATTACACACACACACACACACACATTTATTGTATTATATTTAATGAGCTTAAAGAGCATTTCTTTTCCCATATTTTTGTTTGGTAAAAAAGAAGATATATATGATAAAAAAACATATCGTGCAACTTTGTCTTCTTTGTTTTAACTTTTTCGTTTCACATTTTTGTCTAATGATAACAATACAAACAAAATAAAATATGTGCAGAGAATATGATACGCTCTTCAATGAGATGAACAACATTGGTAAATAACTCCGATTAAATAACTAATTGAAAATTTTACTTCAAGCACGTCATTTATTAAACATGCTAATTATAAAGGTAATCAACTAACTTGAACTATTGTCAATTTTGGTTCAAGAAAATATACAACATTCCATAAATGGAGGTTTTTTAGGCTATATCTTGAAACCATCAATTCCAATTCATTATGAAAATCTCCATTTTTTACTCTTGGTGAATAGAAAAAAAATGAAGTAATGCTAATTGGCTAGAATCTACCGAGATAGAATGCATTTATTAATATAATTAATAGTTGCCTACACAGCAATAAATGATGATTAAGCAAAGAAAAAGACCTTAATATCCTTAGTAAATTTGGGGAATTTAGTGATAGTGTTTTGGCTCCATTTTATCTGTCAACTTTCCTCCAATTTCATTCTATCATCTTCCTCTCAAATATAATAGTTTTTCTCTCAAATTGTAGACAATATTTTTAAAATTAGACTGAAAATTAAATTTGTCAACTGTCTGATTTTTAGTTCAATCGATTTAATCGGTCTGGTTTAATAAGATAATTTTTTAATAATATATAAATACAATTTAAAATATTTCATATATATATATATATATATATATATATATATATA
>CATIWR010698104.1:0-43875 GCA_949677035.1 Omphalea diandra | reverse complement strand
TATATATATATATATATATAACACACTAAAACTTTTTATAAATGAACCTCATTAAACTCAAATAGGCATGAATCAATTAAGTTTGATTAGTGATATTGTAAATATATCTAAACTCGATTAGACTAACGAATCTCTCAAGTCGACTATTTTAATACTCAAATTCAGCTCGCTCGATGACTCGAATAACTCGACTCAATTAATTTTAAGTATTTCTCAAATCAATCTCAAGTAGCTTGTGAGTTGTTTCGATTCATTCACATTCCTAAGCTATTTACACTTATTGCTAATTGCAAATGGCACTCCTTGTTCAACACTTTAAAAATATAATAACATTATTATTCTTTATTTAAAATAGTTACTTTTAACTATTTGAATTACTTAATTATTTTATTTAAACTAGTTACTCTTTAAATTTTTTTGAAACTAAAATATCAATAAATTCACTGCATACTTCAAATATCTTTTTATATTTTTAAGTATTTGTGAGAATAAAATGCTATAAATTCTTTTTTTGCATAATATTTTATTTTTTTCAAATTTTAAAATAATTTTGTTTTGATCTATTTATATGATATAAATTTCAAAATTTTAAATAAAATAAAACAAATAATATAATCAATCAAATTAAAATCAAAATTATATAAATTAAAATTAGTGGTTGGACACAACAATTCTATAATGGTTACGTTACATAAAAATTCAATAGTTGTTATGTTTATAACTAGTTTAAGAAATTCAATGAATATTCAAAAAGAATAAGCTTAACAAATTTTATTTATTTTTATTTGAAATAATCTTGGAAAATTTTATTAAAAAGTCATGCATAAATAATTCAACGTGCTTAAAAATTTTAAAAATAGAATAAAAAATTAAAAGATCAAAATAATAACCGGTACATTAAAATATATATATTATTATACTAATTGTTTTTCCTAAAAGTATTATATATTGTATTCAATTTTCAAGAAACGATTTATTATTAATATGTAAAAATTACTCTTAAAAGTAAATTCCTATAAAAAAAATTAATATGATGTAAATAGATACAATTTGACGAATAATTTTGTATCGTGAATATTGAATATTTTTTTCATTTTTTACTTTAATTTTCTTTTATAGATAAAAGTTCTATCCATATGATTAAAAAAAATTATTCAAAGTTTGAAAATATAAATATCGATTGAATTGAGAAATGTACTAAAATATTAAATAATTATGCTATTTATAACTTCAGCGTTACTTGACAGACAAATATTATAAATATGTACCATAAATGCATAAATACTGAATATTTATTTCACAAGCAATTAAAACTTAGTTTCTAATATAATAGAATAATTAACTTAAGAAATTTTGAAATTTTAATTGTAGGAAAGTATTGAAAAAGAAATAATTAATTTAATTAATATAATTAACTATTTCAAGTAATTAATTAAATAAAAGATAGTAGTATTATTTACACCTTAAAATATTTAACAAGGAGTGTAATTAGTAGCAGATGAAGTGCACATAATCCGGCCGAATAGTTTAAGAAACAAATGAAAAGAAAAAATTAATGTGATAGGAAATCATTAGACCCCTTAATTGAGGTAAAGAGTGCCACTATGGCAATGCACACAAACATAGTTATATTTTAAGTATTCATTAAGAATCCCTAATTCCTGCAAAATTTTTTGCCTTAATTTATGGTTTTTCTTGTTTAATTAGTATAATTCTAAATCATGTAGTTTAGAGTGATCTTGAAGAAAGCTACTTTAGAGTATCATAAATAATATTAAAAAATAATCATTAGTTTTACTTATGAAAATTGATATATTACATATATAAAATACATTCTCATTCTTATATGCAATGCATTGCCATTGACGTGAGCAAAAGTGGGCAAAGGGACCAATGATGTTGTCTATGCTCTTTTTAACTAAAAGTCTAGTATTCAAGAAAGATTCTCCTTTTTTTTTCCTTTTTTTTTTTTAATAAACAAGAGGGAATGTGAATGCAGTGAAACTCTTATTCTTTATTTTCTTAATTATTTTCATGAATAAAAATCTTCATTCTACGTGTTATAAATAGTATTATAGATGGTGATGGTCAGTCTACTGTCACAGACATATATTGTCCCTACTTGCCTGGGAGATGCCATAACCCTAAACCATTGATGACGGTCCCACACACCATATCAACTTATTCATTTTGAAGTTTTCTTCTTAATTTTGTTTTGGTAGGCTGGGAGTAGTACTTGAAAGAGGTGTAGGAGCAGACATGAGTTCTTCAGTAATTCACATAGTGCCAGAAGGAAATCACATTTGAAATAAAATACTTCTATCAATTATTTATATTTGTTTGTTTTGGTTGGTTAGGGTTCTGAGAATTGATTTGATATTATTGAAAATAAAATAAAGAGATTAGATGATAGTCCTGATTAAATGTAATTAGAGTAGTTCAACGGGGATATTGTTGTTTTTCTTCACTTAAACAAATGCTGTGGGCTTTATCACTATGAATGGCGTCATTTTTTCTATATTGTCTCTTATGATTAAGTTGATATTTGGTAAAACTAAACATAAAATGATGAAAATTTTAAAATTAAATTTTAAGTATCAAATAATTTAAATGCTGAAAGTTTTTAATTGTATAGTTACTTGATATGAACTGAAAATTAAGAATTAAATCTAATTATTATATTTTATAATTATAAATATTGAATAGATATCAAATGAAGTTTATTTTTAAAAGAGAGTTTATTAAGTTATAAAAGGTATATAGGCCATATTAATAAAAATATTTAGTATCCATTAGTTGAGCTTGTTAACTAATAATTTTAAGTTTAAAATCTTGACTTATTATTTTAATAGAATTTTAACTGAACCGAACCTTTTTAGTAGCGAATAAATAAAGTTATCAAATAAATTTAAAAAATTAAATGCTTAAAATATTAATTTTAAGTGTTGAATTGTGTTATCAAACTATCTAGTAGTTTTTGAAAAAAAAAAAAACTGTTAATAATTAGTAAAATAATATAATATTAAAATATTTTGGCAGTTATTTATCTTTTTGCAAAGTTGATCTAGATATAGTAAATATATATTCATTATTGGAAATGATTTTTTTAGAATAATAGAAAATACTTTCATTCATAAAATGTCACACGATGTCTACAAAAGAAAATAATTTTACTGTCTAAAATATCAATATAAAATCGATCTTTAACACTATTAATACTGACACATTAGCTAATCTCTAAAATTGTAGTTATCTTTTTACTATGAATATTCTTCGATAACTCTACTTTTTTATTAATTATGAAGATCTCCACCAAACTTGGTACTATAGCGTGATATGAATTGAAATTTATATAGTACGTCATAATAGATTTGGGAGATGATGTCTAATAATAAATCACTATATATTACTGAACAATTAATCTCAAATCATTAAAACTCTTAAAAAAAGAATAAAAACTTTCACAAAAAAAAGATAAAATGATAAATATAGAATAAAAACTCTCAAAAGAGAGACAAACCAAGCTAAAAACTAACAAATAAGAAGATAAAGTAAAAACATCTCATTTTATTAAAGCAGATAAAGAAAATGAAGAGAAAATGGACTTGTTGCCAATAAATATATTGACAATAGCCTCAAAATACTAAAAGATAAGAGTTATTTTCAGAGAAAAAATATTTGTTGGAAATTATTTATACTTTATATTATACAATCAATCATAAGTCAAGCTATCAAGTAATGCAAATAAAATAAATTCACTTAAAAATAATAGAAATAACAACATGTAAAAACTACCAAAATAAAAAAGTAAAAATTTGAAATTATCTAATGAAGATAAATTTGAGAATAAAAGTTATATCTAGAAAAGTAAATTGAAGAATTGTTAAATTGTAAAAATTATAAAAAAAAAATTAAAAACCACAATCTATCAAAGAGATGGACCGACGATGACCCTTAAAAAAATGTAAAAAAAAAAGTTAAAAATTTTATAAAAAAAGAGATAATTATTTGATTTGAAAATTCAATTCAAATTGATTTGAAATAATGAATTATATTTAAAAGAAATTCAAAACATTCTAAATATAAAATTACTTAAAAATTTTTTTATCAGATTTACTTCTTACTTGATTTATTGACCTATTTAATTAGAATATGGAAAGTTTTTATTTCATTTAATTTAAAATAACTTAATTTGATCTAATTTAGAATATTAAAATATTTTAAAATTAAAATAATATCTTACATAAAAAAATAAAAATTATAAAATGATTTTGATTTTATTTGAAATCTAAAAATAGTTCACAAATTTGTCATATATCTCAATTGATAACTTAAATTAATCTATATTCAAAATGACTCGGTTCAAAATCTATTTAAAAAAGAAATAATCAAAAATTAATGATTAGAAATTAATTTGATATAAAATATGATAGCTTAGTATGTTGAATCATGATGTTAAAATATTATTACATAATTGTTGGACTAGATTGATCAAACCTAGGTCAAGTTTTTCTTTTGATCTTGACAATATAAATTGAAATATTAAAATGTCAACCTTTAAGTGTTGATTTTGCATATATTAAATTAGAAACTCATTGAAAATTAAATGGAAGCAAAAGTTTCAAAAAATAGAAATTGTCTTCTAAATCGTGGGCGTGATAAAGAGATTGCGACTGTTATCTTAGAAAAGAGTTAAACTAAAATTGGCAAGGCAATTCACGGTGAGAATTGTGAGCGACTACAAATTTCTTATTCATATCGCGAAATGCATTTCCTAACCTCACATTATATATCACGATCGCAATTTTAAGTCTGTCATTGCATTAAAAGCAAAATTTGCATAATATACTTTGGAGATTTAGGCATTGTTTTATTTGTAACGTCTTTTTGTTGGTTCTAGCCTATAGATACACCACTAAATGAACTTAAATGCAAGAGAATAAAAATTGATTTTACCAAAACTCTTGCAAAATTAATTCTTATAACTTTTTACTCTTTGTACATTTTGAGTTTCAAATACATTGAGTTTGGGTTTGTGAGTGAGTTTTGGTTTAGAAAACTCTTGTTTGGGTTTTAGAGTGAGCATTACAGAACTTTTTATCTAGTTTTGAGTGTTAATCTTGATAAAATACTTGTATAAGGTTTAAGTATGAGCTCTAAGAAAAGACGTGTAAGATTAGGTATGAGGCTAGACAAGTATGAGCTTGTAAAACACTAGTGACTTAACAAAACATTCAATTGGTGAATTAGAGAGTAAATGTAAAATTAATTAATATTTAAATCACTATAAATTTTTTGTATCCATTTTTCTTCTACTCTTTCTTTAATTTTTTATTTGTGTATGCTTCTTCCAAAAATTTAAATTTGTCACAAATTCAACTCATTTTTAAGTTTAAATTTATCACCAATCCAACTCATTTCTTGGTGCACAAGGGCCAACAAAAATTGCATGTTGATAGATTTTAGCCGAGAAAAGATTAAATGAACCCTAATTTTACCAAAATGATTTGATTACAAACTCGATAACCTAATAAGAATTGATAACACATTCTTTTTTTTTTTTTTAACTCAATTGATAACACATTCTCAAACTTTATCTAGAAGTTGCAGGTTTGAAATTCATATTAGATATATCATCATTTATAATAACAAAAAATAATTGCTTGCGTTGGCAGAAGCTAGAACTTTCAAATTTTAGCCATGTGTCTTTTATTTTATTTATTTTTTTACTAGAGTCTCATTTTTTAAATTCTCATTATAAAAGATAATTGAATTCAAAATTTTCACTTTTCATATTTTTTAGAAAATATAAAAAAGATCAAAATAAACTTAAATATTAATTAATTAAATAATCTATATAATAATATAACAACACAAATTAAAATACTCGTACTTGCCGATTTCTTTAGAGAGAAAGTACAGCTACAACACCAAATCTCTCATGTGTGTGAATTTTTTTTTTTTTTTAGTGTAAATAATATTTATTCAATCAATGAAGTGGTACTTTTTTTTTCCACCCATTAGTTTATATTATTACTAGCTTAGAATGCTGTCAACAATTAAAGCTTATTTGCATTCTTAAAGAGGGGGAAAAATAAATGAAGCTCATTTGACTAAGATTTTATTGTGCTGTTATCATCATTACCAATTAGCCATAAGCTTAGTGGATCATGCAACATTCATCATAATACTAAGTCTGTTTTATTGTTGTACTAAAACTATAGTTTATTTAATTATAAATGAAGGTCACCACTAATTAATTGGAAGGATAATAAAATAGAGAGAACAATTACAAGACAAAGTGTACTTTCCAAAGGGCAATTTGAAAGCATTTTATGGAGTGACAAGGCACTATAGATGAAACCCATCCTACCATGTTGAGATCATGGTCCTCAACAAGTGCCACTTATTTCAATATTAGCGTGCTGTTGCTTTATCTTTCTAAAAGTGCTGTCAAACGAATGATTTTCTTTCCTATTATTACAATGATACATTAATTAGAAGCCTCTATGGTTGATTAATTTCTCTCTTCTCTTCATCCAAGAGATTGCCTTTCCCAGTGTGCTAGGAATCTTGAAGCACGTTTGAGGTTAAGTCCTCCTCACTGTATACATTTCTGTGTTTCGCAAGTATATAGAAAGCAATGTTTTTAAAATTAGATTAAAAAATAAATTGATTTATTTAATTTAATAAAATTTTTATTTTAAAAAAAAATATAAATAATATTTAAAAGTTAGAAAAAATATAATATAATAAAAGTATGTAATAAAATCTATTTTTAAAATTTAAATTTTGAATAAATTAGTGTAACTTTTAAAATTGTTTATAAAAAGATATAGTTTTATATTGAATCAATTTTAATTTTGGTTATTTTTTTAATTTTGATTGATTTTTTAAATGTTACTTTAACACTAAACCGAATCAAATCACTAGTCAATTTTTTCAATTTTATTAGTCTGACTATTTGGTTTGACTTAATTCTAGAAACATTGATAGAAATTCTAATACATAAAATAATCAATTCACTATGTCTGGGTAACTCAGAAAATAGGTAAAAATAGCAAATTGATGGAAAATGGAAGGAAAATGAAGTGTTAGACTTATGCAACAAGAAATAAAATTGTGGGATTCACCTCATGTTTAATTTTCCACCCATTTTTCCTTCTATCTATTTTCCACCGTTTTCCAAAACAAAGCCCGAGAGAAAATATTGAAATAATATAAAGACTTAATGGTAATTTAAATTTAATTTTTAAGTATTAGTATAATTTTAGCCTAAATTTTAAAAATTAATAAAATATATCACAATTATAAAATTAAATATAATGTTAAACCAATCCATATATTTATGCTGCAATTTTGGTGAATTTTATGTTAGACAATAGAGAAATTTGATTGACAAGTCTGTTATGTTTATGTATTTAAGATTTTGTCATATTACACTATTATTAATTTTTATCAAGATATGAGTTGGGTTAATATTATACTCAATTTTCATGATTCTTGCTTATTTTGATAATTTTAAAGATTAAATTAAAATCATTTCAATATGTAAAAGTTTGAATTTAAATTAGTATTAAATTACCTAATGCAAAATATTAGAATTAGGAGAATTTTTCTATTCTAGTAAATGGAAACACAACCTCATGCAATCAAACTCCATGGAAAAGGATAAATATTGATGGTCCTTTAATTTTTAAAGATGGTAAGTGACCTGTCAAACAAGTGAACAAATGTGAGCCTGGGGGACTGTGTCCTCCACGGTCACTCTGATGCTTAAGTTAGCATGAGAGTTTTAGAGATTAAAAACTTAGAGGGTATGAGAATGAAAACTTGAGAGAGAGATTCAAATAAAGCTTGGACAATAAGTAATAATGTAAAACCTTAGTAAAAACGTACCTTAGTCATAAAAAAGATGATTATTCATAACTTTGAGGTTCTAGACTCTTTACAGATATGCAAAAAATAGTATCCATTGGATTTGTCTTTATTATTTCGAGATACTCGAAAATGTATGTATTGTGTAATCTCCCTTCATTGTCCAAATGTTGTGAGTGTAACCGCCCTTCGTCAATCCTTATTTGTTAGTGAATTCTCCAAATATTGGTTAGTGTTTGGTTACAATGCATAATCTTTCAAGGGTGAATACCTTTCATTTTAAGGACACGTGCCTTTGCTAATGATGTTTGGTTAGATGAACACTATCACTAGTCCCCGAATGGTCTTATTTTTTGGCATTTATGTCAAGCATTTCCTTCAGTTGGGATGCTAAGTCAGCCCTAGTAATGTTTGCATTTTAAACACTATTGTTTCTTTTGTCCTTTTAGCTGTTGTGTCGCTTCAACTTTCATGTCGTTTGGGAATCTTAGAGTGTCATAGGGTTCTTGCATTTATTGGGGCATGATTGTTGTGGTATTTTCATCCTCTATATAAAGTGTCGTCAATTTTTCTTCTCACTTTTGTTGCCTTTGGAATTTTTTTGCTAATTTCTTTTGCTTTCTTCTTTTTCCTTAGTTCTTATGCCATTCTTTCAATCACATTCTGCCTCAGGTATTCTAGTGTTACTTTTTTTTTTTTTTTTTGCTTCTCACTTTTTCATTCTTTTATCTTGGGAGTTATGGGTGAAACTATAGAGCAAGCTTTAGAAAAGTTTAGGAAGTACTAAAGTTTCATTAAGGTTAAGGATTTGGATCACTTTCGGACCTTATACTACCTAACAGATATCAACTATTGTGTTGTCCATGTGAGTATAGGATTTCAGATCGCACTAATGAGAAAATGGTTATAGTGTGTCAGGAGCAACTAGAGGCAGGACTTCATTTTCCTCTTCATCTTGTGCTCTTAAGTTTTCTTATTTCTTACTCTATTCCACTAACCCAACTTCACTCGAACACCATTAGGATCTTGTGTAGTTTAATCGAGATCTTTCGGGTAAACGGTCTTAGCCTTACCATTGCCCTTATATAGTACTTGTATAGTGTTGGCCTTAACTACTATAGCAGGGTGCAAGGCAGTTTTCTTCCTTCCTATTTAAAGGATTGGTTGGACAAGTTTTTCTTTATTTATCATTCCTTAAACGTAGTTAATATTCCTAGGAAATTTATAGATAAATGTTTCACCCCTCTTCTCCTCATGAGTGAAGATGATGGGAACGTATTGTCCCTAATCATTAGTGAATGCTCGAGGGTTTAGCCTTCGTGTAAGAAATATGTTTGTTGTTTTGTTTGAAATTGGATAAAAATCGCCCAATTTCTTGCTAGGAAGTTAGAGAGTGGTTATTGATATGAGGGGAACACTGAACCCTTTAATCCTGGCCCCAAGAACAAGAAAATCAAAGGTATTTATCTCTTGCTTCTGCTTTTTTATACTTTACTAATATCTACTAAATATTTTTTGATGTAGGTGAGATAGAATTTATATACTGTTCAGCTAAACCTGGATGCCGAGAAAGACGTTTTAGACATTTTTTCCAAGCATTGACATTGAACCCGTTGTGGGCAACATTCATTTCCTCGGCCAAAGCAAACAACAGTTGTCATTTGCAAACCCCTCCTTTTATGCCTGCCAAAAAGACTCCTCCTTCTGTCCATTCCAAAAATAAGGGCAAAAGGAAGGTTGTAGAGAAGGGAAAGAAAGGGAAGAAGAGGAAGAACCTTTTTGTCGTAGAAGATAGCAACTGACAAAATAAGCAAGGGGGCTAAGAGAAAATTGAAGCCCTATAGGCCCTGGGGGAGGAGTGTTCAAACCTTAAGAATTAGTTAGAAACCAACCTTAATTGCACTATCTAAAATTTGTTATTTGCGATTTGTTTCTAGACTTGTCCATTTTTAACTTGATAAGCATGAGTGTTTAGCCATTCCTTCTAAAGACTTAGAGCGCACTTGTGTTATATACATGCTCAAGGGCTTACAAGTGCTTAAAGACAGCTAGAAAAGGAAGCATACCATTGAAAAATTCTCTGTTATAAGTGTTTTCCTAGTTTGGTTTTCTTTGCATTCTATTTTACTCATGTTATATATAACTGTTACATTTCCAAACATGTGGCTCATGGTAGAATAATGGAGCTCTTAGAAGAGCATAAATTAGAGCTGGCCAGGCTTCGCCTCAACTATTGTGAAGAGGTGAAAGGCAGGAAACTCAAGGTGTCAAAGCTAGAGAAGTCCCTAACTTTGAAGGGAGTAGAAATAAAGTAAAATAAGAAGCAACTAGTGAAAAAGGATAGCCAACTGAAGATCATCTATTTTGTTGTTTGGGGTTTGCACAGTTACATAGAGGATATTGTGGTCGCAGATAAGGCAAGGGAGGCAAAAACATCGTCCCTACTTTCCTTGGTTCTAACAACTTATCAGTAGATTGTGAAGACTATCATAGAGCAAGATCAACCGAGGTTGAATCTCACCAAGCTGAAGTGCATAGACTTAGGAAAAATTTATGAAGCCTATACAGCTTGTGTCAAAAGAGATAGTAATGGAAAATTGGCTTTTGATACTTTGTATCCTACCTTTAAATTCCAGTTGAATGAGAAGGTGCATATGGTAAAATGATGATGGTTCCAAGACCCTGGGGAGGCATCAACTTCTAGTGGTGAACTTGATGCATCCTTATTCGCTATGGCGAAACTTGCTTGTCCACTCATCATTCTTGAAGGTAGTGTTCAAGGTAGCTATGTTGCCCCAGCTTCAGAGACTCCAAAGGAAGTAGTGTATTAAGCAAAAATTAAATGCTAAGGACCCTCCATCTGAAGGTCCTGTAGAGACAACAGTTGTGGTAGATCCCCTTCCTACTTAGAATAGTTTTCTCTCTTATTGTATCTTATATTATGTACTTTTTATAACAACCATTTTTGTAATAAATAATATGTTCTTCTCATTTCACTTTCCCAGATTTTCTAAGGCAAAATATGGTTGAATAAGTAAAACACTTTAAGTAAACTAATTATCAAAGTATATGAACTTTACCTTTCAATATTTTTTGGAATTTAAAATGGTTAAGTAAAAAGACCTGAAACAATTTAAGGGCACTTTATGGATTGAACTATGAGTAGGGTCCCTTTGTTAAACCTTCAATAAGACTTGCAAAACTAATATTCCTTACTTAGAAATTTTCAGCTTAGCTTTTGGTTTTAACATTGTTATATGTTCTTCACACCTTATCCTTAAAGAAGATGAAAATCTGAGGTTCACTTAACATTTATGAGCTAGGCGATCCTTATACTTAACAAAAATTGTATGGGCATATAGAAGAGTAGAACCCATGTTATTGTTGTTGTTATTGTTGTTGTTGTTGTTGTGATTATTATTATTATTATTATTATTATTATTATTATTATTATTATGGCCTTTAAAGTTGGTTGAGCCTAATACTTAGTAAAATTTTATGGTTTTTAGGAGAAATCGAACCATGTACTTGTAGAGATAAAGAGTAATATAATTTTTTAAAGGAGAGCTAAACTCATATTCTATATTTATGGCCTTCAAGGTTGGCCAAACCTTTATAATTAATAAAATTTTATGGTTTTTTGGGTGAACCAAACTCAAGCACTTGTTAAGATAAAGAATGATGTTGCCTTTTAGCGGGGTCGAACCCTTTGTAGACTATATATATTGAAATACCTCTTTTATTGATAATATATATGAAAGTTGTCTACATTCCAAAACCTTGGAATTGATTATCCCTCTAGTATTGCTAACTGATAGGCTCAATTTCCTATCAAACTTTAGACTAGGTATGGTCCTTCCTAGTTAACTCTAAGATTTTCTACCCTAACATCTCCTTTGCCTATTTTAGCTTTTGTAAGTACAAGATTTGTTATCTGAAAGGATCTTTGGTGAACCCTTTTATTGTGACATGAAGCTCCTTTTGACTTATGGATTGTTATTCTAATGGATGCATGCTCTCTGCATTTTTTAAACAAGTCAATTTGTAATCTTATCCCTTTGTCATTAACATCCAGGTCAAAGTGTTGCACTTAAGGCCTTTCATGCCGATTTTTACTGGAACTACTATTTCCATGCCATAAGCTAGGCTGAAAGGTGATTCTCTATGGGCTCTTCTAGTGGTTGTTTAGTACATCCAAGAATGTGTGTTAGCTATTCAACCTATTTTCCTTTTGCTTCATCTAGTCTTTTCTTTAATTCATTGAGGATCATTTGGTGACTTTTGTTTGTCCATTTATTTGGGGATGAGCAACTGAAGTGAACCTAAGGTTAATGTTGAGATTCTTGCAAAATTGCTTAAAGCTGTTACAGTCAAACTATTTGCCATTGTCTATAAAGAGAGTGTTGGGATGTCGAATTTGTAAATAACTTCTTTCTAAAAGAAATTTTCTTCCTTTTTTGTTGTGATAGTGGCCACTACTTCGACCTTTATCCATTTAGTGAAGTAATCAATAATGACAATGATGAACTTCTTTTATCTTATTGCTTAGGGAAAAGTCTATGAATGCCCATTCCCCAAATGGTGAATGGTCAGGGACTAGCGATGTTGGTCTACTAAATTACTGGGACTTAGAGATTCTATCATGTTTTTTACATTTATCACATGTATGCACCAATGCTCCAACGTTTTTCTTTATTGTTGGCCAATAAAGATCTTGAAGTAGATCTTGAAGTAGAGCTTTACGGGTTAGGCATGTGATCCTTCATGAGTACCATAAATCCCTTTATGAATCTCTCGAAAAACATAGTTGCCTTCCTTATTTGAGACACTTTATTTAAGGGTGTATGGTTGATGTTCTGTAGATATGAGTATTTTGCATATTTCTTCTATATCTTTGTTGCTTTCCGTTTCGTCTTTTGGTAGCTCTTCTTTGTCTAGATATTAGATGATTTGCTACATCCACTTATCTAGGTCTTCTATACTAAAAATCTCTTGTTTGGCTATGATGGGTTGTTGTCGTTCTTTCCAAAGGGGAAGATTTTAAACGTCTCTCCCTATTATGTAGCTGTCTTAGTAATGTTATCTACTTCCATGTTCTCTTTCTTTGGGATTCAAGTAATATTCCACATTCCTCCCTGTTGAACAAGTTTGTTGAATAAGTGTTGACATCTCTTTAGATACTTTGCCAAGTTATTATTATGGTTTGAACATCTATTGTGATTTGATTAATAACCAATATGGATTACTGAACATCTACAGTTCTTCTACCTTTACTTCAAGGGCTAAGTTTAGCTCAGTAATTAGGGCTTCGTATTCTGCAACATTATTATTAGCATTGAACTTTAGAGCAATTATGTATACAATTTTAAGTTTACTAAGATTTTGGAGGATGGCTCATACTTCGTGCTCATTTAACACTCCATTCACGTACAAAGTCCATGCGTCTTTTGGTACAAGTCTAGACTATTCATTTGTTGTCATCTCGATGACAAAGTCAACTAAACATTGAGCCTTTTAGGTCATTCGAGATTCATACCTGATATCATTTTCGCTAAGTTGGAGGCCCAATGCACTAGTCACCCTGAAGTATTTGACCTTTATAGGGCTTTTCTTAGCGATTGATCTATTTGCATCACTGTGGTATGTGCCTAAAAATAAGGTCTCAACTTCCTTGTTGAAGTCAATAATGCCATGGCTAGCTTTTTTAATTTAAGATATCTTATTTCAGCCCCACGGAGAACTCTACTGGTGTAATAGATAGGGTGTTATTCATCATTTGTTTCTTAAACCAGAATTGAGGCTAACGTTTCTTGTCCTATTACTAAGTACATGTAAAGTGTTTCTCATACTTCAAGTTGACTGAGAAGAGATGGGGAGGTAAGGAATGCTTTGAGTTCCTCAAATGAAGTTTGGCATTCCTATAACCATTTAAAATGTTTAACGTTCTTCATGCTTCTAAAAAATGAAAGGCATGTTTTCGCCGAACAAGACATGAATCGTTCTATGGTAGTAATCCTCCTGTTCAGTTTATGAACTTTATTGATGTTCCTTGGAGGTCTCATGTTAAGAATGGCTTGGATCTTTTTAGGTTTTGCTTCAATGCCTCGCTCTGAAATCATAAACCTTAGAAACTTGCCTATTTTCAACCCAAATATGCATTTCTCTGGGTTCAACTTCATGTCGTACTAGTTCAAAACGCTAAAAACTTCTCACAATCATTTGTATGATTCATTAGTTTTGTTTTTAACAATAATATCATCTACATATATTTTTATGTTGTTACCAATTTGGTCTTTGAACATGAAGTTCATGAGCCTCTAGTAAGTTCCTCTTACATTCTTCAATCCAAAGGGCATTTTTGTGGGGCAATACATTCCCTAATCTATGACAAATGCAATTTTTTTTATTCATCTTCTAGGTGCATTAATATTTGGAGTTATCCCCGAGCTACATTTAAGTAACTATACCTTGAAAAACAAGCAGTGGAGTCTATCATTTGATTAATTTTTGACAGCGATTAACTATCTTTAGGTTGGTATCTTAACACCTGGTTCAAGTCTATGAAGTCAACACACAACCTTCATTTACCGTTTAGTTTCTTAACCATCACACCATTTGCTACCCAGTCAGGATACTTTACTTCCCTAATAATACTTACATCTTAAAGTTTAGCTACTTCTTCTTCAATGGCTTTCTGTCTTTTGGGGGAGAATCACCTTTTCTTTTATTTGATAGGTTTTACCATAATGTCCACATTCAGCCTATGGCATGTCACTGAGGGATGGATTCCCAGTATCTCTTCTAGTTTAGAGGCAAATGTCTCCATATTCTCTAGAATGACATGGGTAAGTCATTTGATTACTAGCTAATTTATATATGCACCATATTTGATTATTATTAGTTAAAACTTTAAGTTCAGTTAACCTACCAACTAGTTTCGTTCGCTCTCATTGTTTGGGATATGTTAGTTCAGTCTTTAGCACTCATTCATTCTATTGTAGGGCTATGTGGCTATGTTCATTCACCATCTTCTAGTTTCCCCTAACTATTACCACTGCTTTAGGTGTTGGTTTTTTCATGGCTAAGCTTCTTATACTCTTTGTTGCACTTATTTTGAAGAGATAAGGCTTTCTAAGAATTTTGTTGTAAGGAAACTCATCATTTATGACATGAAATAAAGTTTTAGATGTTGATCTCAATCCCGATCTTTCATCCATCATTTCTATCATTAAGGTGATTATCCCAATAAATCGTAAGTGTTTTCCCCCTAACCCTACAAGTGACTTCCTTATTCTCCTAAGGTCCATCAGTGCTCCCCCTATTGCCTTGTAGACTTGTTTAGTGATGGCATTGGTTGCGCTCCCCCCATTAACTAATAATCTTTTAAGCAGGTATTCATTTAGGACACCTTTCATAACTAAGGCGTCATTATGGGGAGGGGGGGATTAATGTGTACTTCGTCTTCTGAGCCGAACACAACTGTTAGAACGTTTTAATAGGTATTGACAAGGAAGATTTTCGTGTGCTAGCATTTCTTGTTTGATGGGCTAGGCTGGTTTCCTCCCATGATTACACTGATCACATTTGTTATTCTTTTGTTGGGGTGCTCGTATGTTTTTAGTTCTTGATCTTCATCTCTTGGTCTTTTCCCCTTAGTGTCTTTGACAAACTTTCTAAGTAATTTCGTCTATATGAGTCTTTCAACTTCTTTCTTAAGGTCCTAATATTGTTTAGTATCATGTCCATGATCTTTATGAAAACTTACAAAACAAAGTTTTGTCCCTCTTGACAGCTCTATCAGGGTTTAGCCTTCGAAGGTATTATATGTTAGTTCTATTTTGTTTAATCCAGAGGAGGATGTTACCTCGGGTGTTGTTCAATGGTATGAACTACATGTTTATGCCACTTTTTATTTTAGTGAAGGAAGGGTTATAGCCCTGTAGGGTTCAGCGAGTGAAGTTGTCTGTTCTTCTCTCTTTACCTCTTCTATGACTTCATCATTCACCATTCTTCCTTTTTTCTATTTTTCCTTCATCTAGCTTAATATATCTTTGAAATATGGAGATTAGCTCATAGTAAGAGTCTATAGTCTTAATATATAACTTGTCCTTTAGTTTGTTGAATGTGGTTCCACTTCTTATGGCCTTGATAATTATTTCCACATTTATGGTTTCAACTTTCATTGCTTCTTTATTGAATCTGTCAATATATTCTTGGAGGGTTTCACTCTCCCTTTTCCTACAAGACCTTAAGGAACTTGTTTTTCTCTTGTAAGAAATGTCAGTGGCGCACCTTGAGAGAAAAGCTTGTTCTAATTTTTTAAAAGAATGGATAAAGCTAGGAGGCAATTGAAGATACCATTGTTTCTGTAAGTATTTAGGGAAAACCTTACAAAGTATAGTATTAGAGATATCATTGAGTAGCATAGTGGTTCTAAAAGTTGAAAAATGGATACTTGGATCTCCCGTTCCATTATACATTTATAGTGTACGAAGCTTCCATTTGTGGAGGAATTTCTCTTCAATAATTTTGAAGTTAGAGGGGAAGCTTCCAAGTATTGTTTGACAGAGCTTGATTTGGCATTTGAGTGTTCTATTTGAGAGTCGGCTTCATTATCAATATCAGCCTCTGCCACCTTTTACCAGACCTCGTTGTGGCTTCATCCTTGTTTGTCTGCTATGTTGTTTTTTATCCTTAAGGGTCTAGTAGTTGAGGTTATGGCTTTGCATTATGTTCTCTAAGATTCTTCCTAGATTGTTGTGCATTGAGGGCTACCAAATTTGCACTAAGAGCTCTAGTCATTTGTTGATTAAAGTTATTTATGGTAGCTTACATAGATCTCTTGCTAGAGTCTCTTAAAATTGTGTTAAAGCTTCATTTGCAGCCATAGTTGCGTCATTGACAATGATAAGTGCAGTGTTAGCTAGTGCTACACCTGAGGATGCATTCTCTTCCTTAGGATTTGGAAGAGTAGGAATAAGGTTGTTTTTAATGTGATGAGCCATTACTCACTTTGGATCAAAGGCAAAAGTTTTATTTTTATGAGAGATATGTATTTAAATATGTAAAGATGGGAACTTTAAAGAAAACAATTGATGAACCAGTAGAAAAAGTTTTCATAGACGACGCTAATTAATGGTCCTTTAATCACCGAAGAGGGTAAATGACCTGTCAAATAGGTGAACAAATGTGAGCTTAAGGGACTGTGGCCTTTTTAGTCACTATGTAAGAGTTTTAAAGCTTCAAAACTTAGAGAGCTTAAGAATGAAAGCCTGAGAGAGAGATTCAAAGAAAATTTGGGCAATAAGTAATAATGTAAAATCCTAACAAAAATGTACCTTAGTCATAGAGAAGATGATTATCTATACCTTTGAGACTTTTAGACTCTTCACATATATGCTAAAAATAATATCCATTGGGTTTGTCCTTATTGTCCTGAGATACCCGAAAAAGTATTTATTTCGCAACTGCTCTTCATTGTCTGAACGTTGTGAATGAAATCGCCTTTTACCGATCCTTATTTGTTAGTGAATTCTCATAACATTGTTCAGTGTTTTATTATAATGTACAATCTTTCAAGGGCGAATATTTTTCATTTTGAAAACACGTGTCCTGCTAAATGGTGTTCGATTAAATGAACGCTATCAAATATGAATTCGATTTTTCTTTCTAAATTAATATTGGAACTCTATATGACTTGACCGTTGTATCTATCCATCCTCTTATTCTGTGTAATGTGTAAGTATTCCTTAACATCACATGGAAGAACTTCACAACTAGAATTGTCTCTTGAAAATCTAACATATTTTCCTTCTTTACATGACATAATAGCAAGATTATGCATAACTAAAAGGACTAATATAGACCAACAAATAGTATTATGCCCCTAAATGCAAGCAATGTGTATCTAATCAATTGGGTTATTGTGCTATTTGGATTAGACCCATTAAATGGTGTAGTGAGGGACCCTTAAAATGTAACAAAGCATCCAAAAGAAGCAAATCCCACAAGAAGAACATTTTATAACAACCTTGTTTAAATTTATCTTAGTTTATATATGCTTTATTTAGATTGGAAAACTTAAAGTTGGATTGCAAATTATCATATAATGTATTAAAAGTTGAAAATTTGAAAGATTGGGATTTCCATTGAAAATGATAGACCCTGTGTATTATGTAATTAGACCCTATGTGTATTATGTAATGAACCACATTGGTGGAGGGGGATCCTAGGTTTATGCTCTTCAGAATGGACAAAAATGTATTCCTTTTACGAATAATTTTCAGAATAATAGCCTCTTGAATTTTGGAAAGTTATTGTTTTTGTCATCATTTTTAAATCAAAATAAAATATATACTATATTAATAAAAGCAATGTTATTTAACTCAACTTCAGATGCAACAAATGTATTTCAATAGGATTATAATTATTAAATTCAGATGTATTTATTGAGATATATGTATTACGAAACAGAGAAATAGACTAAAATAATTTTAAATAAACTTACGTTTATAGTAGAAATGCATAAAATTATTAAGAGTAAAATTATTATTCATAAATAATATTAATTATTTATTTTCACTTGAGACATGTGTATTATATTTCAAATTGAACCAAATAACATTATTTCAATAATAAGATGCGCCTTTTATTAAATCTTCAATAAAATATTGCATTAAAGCAATGAAAGTGAGTGAATCTAAGTGATTATGCAAAATTTTCAGTAAATCAATTTTAAAAATATATTACTAATTTTTATATTTCCATAATCATAAATTTTTGGTTTCCTTCTAACAAAATTGATATGTATAACCACTAAAACAATTATTAGTGGGTTGAACTATAAATACCCATATAAAAGTAAAATAATTATAGATTAGTTTGAATAAAATAATTCCAAAAATTAGTATTAATGATTAAAAAAATTATTTATTTATTTTTAATTTTTTAGATTTGATTCTTTCACTAACATCTGAAGATAATAAATATTTCTAAACTAATCAAGTTGATGTAAAAGATTCACTTTTAAGATCATCCAGAAAGAAAAATGCTTAGAAGAGAGAATAATTAAGTATCAAATCTAAAAACAATAAAAAAAAATTAAATTTTAATTGCTTTGAATTGCTATTATATGTAAGTTGTGTAATAAATCTATCTGAAGCGTATCTATATATGGCATAGTAGTTAACTGTAATTTTTTTTAAAAAAAAAACAAGTTAACTGTATCTTTGTTTTTTTAGAAAATTTTTAATTCAATTTCCCTCCCAATTTAAAAAATAATAATAATGAGTCTATCAAACTTCTTTTAAAAAAATAAACATAAAAAAGGGTTTCATTTTCTCCTGTACTAATTGCTTTCTTTACTCCAAGTCTCAAGAAATTAATGAAACTAAACATTTTATTTCCTCAATTCCAAATTAAATCGAAGTTCAGAAGACCAAAAAAAAAAATATATAATTTTCATGTCAAGAAAGTTAAAAAATGAAACATCCTCCTTTAAAAGCATAGGCATTATTATCACTAAAACCCTATTGAAAATGCATAGAGAAGAAATATAATAATAACAATAAGCCTTTGTATGACTATATATGTCCTTTGAAAGCATTTAAAAAAAAAAAACATAATAATAATAATAACACTAACAGGTGCAGCCTTCATTCACTCCTTACTGCTCTTTTCTCGTGAAAACGCCTTACGTGAAAGAAAGAAGAAGAAACACTTCCTCTTCTCTGTTTCTTTCAGACCCATAAATCTCTCTCTCTCTCTCTCTCTCTGTCTCTCTTTCTAAAACCCTGTACCAAGAACAAACATAGTACGCTGTACTATCTATTTTCTTTGCTTCTCTAATCTGCATTTTTTTTTCAGTCATTTCTTCTCTTTTTTTTCCCCCGGTTATGTTAGATAAAAAACAGAGGGGTACATATACCGTCCATATTCTGTAATGCAGGCAGCCTCTGGTTAATGTTTTCTTTTTGGCTCCCTCTCTCTTTTCTTCTCTTCATTTGATGTGGGTCTTTGGTGCTTTTTTTTTTTTTTTCTTTTTCATATTTCTTTGATTGCTTTGCTGCAGTTCCTCCAACTCCCCTAAATTTGAGGGTTTTTGTGCTTTTCTTGCATTGCTTTGACTCCTCTCAATCTGAAATATGTTTTCCTTGGAATGCTGAACGGTGATTTTTGGTTTGCATTTCTGGGTTTTGTCTTGCTTAAACAAGCAACAATCTTTGGATAATTTTGTAGTCCAACTTTTGATTGTTAACTGAAATGGAGGTGCTCTACAATGTGATTCTGTGATCTAAAGAAAGATTGTGTCTTTGAAAAGAAGTGGGATTTTGGTACATGTTAATGTTCGTAAGTTGGAATTGGGTTCGTGCGTTGAAGAAATCTTAATCGAGCAAGAACAAAAACAATCCAATAATGGCATTTGTATGCTTCTCTTATTTTTTGCTAGTTGGGTTTCTATCAAAATCCCAGCCAGTGACTGCTCAATTGAATGATCAAGCTACACTGTTAGCCATTAACAAAGAGCTTCAAATTCCTGGTTGGGGTGACAACAGCACAAATTACTGCAACTGGCGTGGTATTGCTTGCAACTTGAATCATTCTTCGGTTGAAAGGCTTGCTCTTTCAAGGCTTGAACTTCGAGGTAATGTGACTTTGATCCCTCATATCAAAGCTTTGAAGCAGCTTGATCTTTCTGGCAACAACTTCCATGGTGCAATTCCTTCAGCTTTTGGCAATTTTTCTCAGCTTGAATTACTTGATTTGTCTTTGAATAAGTTTGAAGGTCTGATTCCAAGGGAGTTGGGTAGTCTTAGAAACCTTAGATCACTGAATCTTTCCAATAACTTGCTTGTAGGAGGGATACCCGATGATCTTCTGGGTCTAGAAAAGAGAGAGGAACTTCAAATTTCTAGTAATAGTTTGAATGGTTCCATTCCATCTTGGGTGGGTAATTTGACAAGCTTGAGAGTTTTCACTGCTTATGAGAATGATTTAGGTGGTCAAATTCCTGATAATTTAGGTTCAGTTTCTGAGCTGAGGTTATTGAACCTTCATTCCAACCACCTTGAAGGGTCAATACCTAAGAGCATTTTTTCGATGGGGAAGTTGGAGATTTTGGTTCTTACACAGAATAGATTGAGTGGTGAACTTCCTGAATTCATCGGTAATTGCAAAGGTCTTTCTAATATTCGAATTGGAAACAATGCTCTTGTAGGAGTCATTCCAATGGCAATTGGGAATGTTAGTAGCCTCACCTATTTTGAGGCAGATGATAATCATTTATCTGGTGAGATTATCTCAGAGTTTGCTCGATGCCCTAATCTCACCCTTCTAAATCTGGCCTCAAATGGATTCACTGGAGTTATTCCTCCTCAACTTGGACAGCATGTGAATCTGCAGGAACTGATTCTTTCAGGTAACAGTCTCTGTGGAGACATCCCTGAATCCATTCTTGGGTGCAAAAGTCTTAACAAGCTCGATCTTAGCAATAATCGATTCAATGGCACTATACCAAATGACATTTGCAACATGTCAAGATTGCAGTACTTGCTTTTGGGTCAGAATTCAATAAAGGGTGAGATACCCAACGAAATTGGAAACTGCATGAAACTGCTGGAATTGCAAATGGGTAGCAACTACTTAACTGGAAGCATCCCTTCTGAGATTGGTCACATCCGGAACTTACAGATAGCCTTAAATTTTAGCTATAATCATCTGCAAGGACCGCTACCCCCTGAATTGGGGAAGCTTGACAAGCTGGTTTCTTTGGATGTCTCTAATAATCAGCTTTCTGGTACTATTCCTCAGTCATTCAAAGGCATGTTGAGATTGATAGAGGTTAACTTCTCAAACAATCTGCTCAGTGGTCCAGTGCCCACTTTTGCACCATTCCAAAATTGTCCAAATTCAAGCTTTTTGGGGAACAAAAGACTCTGCGGAGAGCCATTGAGCTTCTCATGTGGAAATTCTTATGCTCCTGGTCATGATAATTACCATCACAAGGTTTCCTACGGAATCATACTAGCCGTTATTGGTTCTGGTTTGGCCATGTTTGTATCAGTAACTGTAGTTGTCCTGCTGTTTATGATGAGAGAGAGACAGGCAAAGGAAGGCAAAACTTCCGGAGTTGCTGATGATGGAACCAGTGACCGAGCGACAATAATAGCAGGCCATGTCTTTGTTGAAAATCTCAGACAAGCAATAGATCTTGATGCAGTTGTTAAAGCAACTCTAAAGGATTCAAATAAGCTGATTGCTAGAACTTTCAGCACAGTTTATAAGGCAATCATGCCTTCTGGGATGGTTTTGTCAGTGAGAAGACTAAAATCAATGGACAGAACAATTATTAATTGCCAGAACAAGATGATTAGAGAGCTCGAAAGGTTGAGCAAACTCTATCATGATAATCTAGTGCGACCTATTGGATATGTAATTTATGAAGATGTTGCTCTTTTGCTGCATCAATATTTACCCAATGGGACATTAGCTCAGCTTGTTCACAAGTCTAGCAAACAATCTGATTATGAACCTGACTGGCCTACTAGGTTATCCATTGCCATAGGTGTAGCAGAAGGATTGGCTTTTCTTCATCATGTGGCAATCATCCACCTAGACATTTCTTCAGGGAATGTTCTTTTAGATGCTAACTTCAGGCCCATGGTTGGGGAAATTGAGATATCAAAGCTCTTAGATCCATCCAAAGGCACAGCAAGTATCAGTGCAGTTGCAGGCTCCTTTGGTTATATTCCTCCAGGTATGTGGTTTTTATTCTATATGTTTAGACCTTCGCCATTCCCAATCTAGAGGTTCATGAGTATCTGTTGCTTTTTTATTTTTCTTGTATGATAATTTTGTGTCTGAGTAGTTTCATCAACATATTCTAGTCTGCATATTTTTCTTTATGTTTTCCCTGTATGCTGCCTTATTTATTGAAAAGATAACAAGTATAGATTGGACTTATCTAGCCTGCATATAAGAATTCATACATGATAAACATAATATAGTTCATAATAAATAAATTAGTAGCTCAAGAGCTGGCTATAATGAACTGCTTCCTAGCCAGCCTATATAGTCTCTGTTACTGAAATTCTAAGCTTTTAGCATTATTATCTGGTTAGCCGGATCAGTTCACCTAGTCATTCTGTGATATATCAAGTATCTGAACTTAGAGTTAAAAAATCTACATAAAGTTCCTTTTCTCCCATTTTTATTCAATTTGTGTTCACTTTCCAGAATGTGCATACACAATGCAAGTTACAGCACCAGGAAATGTCTATAGCTATGGGGTAGCATTGCTAGAGATCCTAACAACTCGACTTCCAATAGATGATGAATTTGGAGAAGGGGTTGATTTGGTGAAGTGGGTTCATGGAGCTCCAGAAAGAGGAGAGACTCCAGAACAGATACTTGATGCAAAACTGAGCACAGTTTCCTTTGGTTGGAGGAGAGAAATGCTGGCAGCTCTTAAGGTGGCATTACTCTGCACTGACACCACACCAGCCAAACGGCCAAAAATGAAGAAGGTAGTTGAAATGCTTCAAGAGATAAAGCAAAACTGATGGAAGTTTGTCATTGGATTTACCTACATAATGAGCCTGTTGAATATGATTCTGGTAAATATTCTGGAGATTCTTTCTTACTTGGAGGTTAAGGAGGGGAGTCTCTCAATGTAGGTAGGTTCAGAGTTTGATTCTGTCTGTTTGCTATGTACGAAAACGGAAAGTTCCAAAACTTTCAACTGGGGAGACGGAACAGGTGGAGAATTGGGCAGAAGTTCTATATGATTTTGTTGCCTATTAGGTCTGCAATTGCAATATTGAAGTTTCTAATTTTGAAATTTATGTTGGAAATATATATCAACAAACATCCATAGCTTCTTTTTGAATGAAGTTCCATATACTCTTCAAAATTCTAGTAATGTTTGTGATGTAAAATGTTTAATTCTGCAGGTAATTTGCATGGCGTAGCTGAATATCAGTAATAGGGAATTAAGTGAGATAAGAGAATGAAGATAAGCCTAACTATTTCTTGTTATATGGTTATAGTTGTACAAGGATTAGTATCAGCCCTAAGATTGATAAGGCAATTTCTTGATTTTCATGTTGAATGATATTTTGAATGGTAAAGATACGTGATATATGGTTAGGAAAAAAAAAAGTCTAGTTTCCAAAGAATCAAATATGTAAAAATCTAAAGTGCATAAAGAAAATTATACATATTTTAGTGAAAGTGTTCATGCTCAATTTGAAGGCTCCACACAGATGGATCAATTTTGAAACAACCTCTAGAATTATTTATAAGAATATGATGTATACCATATGCGATAATAAAGCTTATTGAATCTGGTTTTCAGCAAATCAAACAAATTATAATCGGAGTTTTGTAAGCAGAGTTATAGTTACTTGAGTGAGAGGTGTTCATATTAAAAATACACTAAATGCAGGTTGTTATATTATGGATCTCCATCCATACCAAGGATCCATCACACGTGCTATATAATAAAAAAATACGCGTCTTTTTTTGTTATATATTTTTTTTGATACATTTTTTTATTTTTTATCTAATTTTATCTTATTTCTTTTTCTAATAAATGAGATTTTTATTCTGCAAAATTCAATTTAGATCTATATAATTTGTTTAATCTAATGAATATTTATTTCATGTTATATAATATCTGAATATAAAATAAAAATTATAAAAAATAATATAATAATAAGAAAAATATAATTGTGTTAAAATCTTTAAATAAAAATAAAAAAATATAATAATTTATTATTATAATATATTTGATATTTTGTATAAAAATGAATCTGCAATTTACAAAAAATGAATATACAGTTTACTGATAATGAATTTACAATTTATATAAAAATAAACCTACAATTTACAAAAAATGAATCTATAATTTATATAAAAAAAAAGAACTTAGAGTTTATTAATAATGAATTTATAATTTATATCAAATGAACTTATAATTTATAAAAAAAAATAAATATACGGTTATCTGATAATAAATCTACAATTTATATCAATGAATCTACAGTTTACAAAAAATAAACCTATATATTTAAACTAATCAACCTACACGAAGTAACAAATGAACCATTAAAAAAATATAAAATCCATTTTAATAATATTAAACATAAGTTAAATTATAATATTTAATATAATTTAATATATTAATATAAATTAATATAATAATATAATAATATAAATTATATATAATTATATATAATAACATAAATTATATAATTATATTAATATAATATAATTAAATAATATAAAATGATTATATATTAATATAATAATATATTGTATTAATATAATTATATATAATATATACAAACAAACAAAAATCTCATTTATAAGAAAAGAAAAAGATGAAACAAAAAAAGAAAGAAAGAAAGAAAGTTGTGCATAAGAGATGTTATCCATATTGCTATATTGAGGGAGATGTGTCTTCTTTTTTTTTTTTTTTAATTTCTTGCATATATCATAAACCTCTAGTCCAAATTATTATATGAATAAAAGCCTATGATATAATTTACCCACTAAACGCCTTGTCTATCTCAAACATGCTCATTGAATGATCTTTTATTATTTAAAAATAAAAAAGTCTTTACAGATGATAAAATAGCATGAAACTTGTTGGGATGGCTCATATGTCATCTTGAATAACCTTATTCACCACATAATGGCTAATTTTACTGAGAAATACTAAAAATGGTTAGTTTTATTTTTGAATTTTAAGAACTTCATTTTTTAGATGGTTACCTACTTAAAAGAATTGTAATAACATCTCCAATAAACTTTTCATTGAAACAAAATTCTTTATTTTGAAGAGTCAATTGAAAAAAAAAAGGTTTTCAATACACTCGATTTTCTTTTAATTTTAGAGTAAATAGTTGGTTTAGCTATATACATATAAAGGGACAAACTTCACTTTCCATTTTAATTGTCCGTAAAACACTTCAATGTCCTATACAAGATATATATTTATTTGTTTTTCTTTATTTATTGAAAAGGTTTTTTTGTTTTGTCCCATAATAGCCATTTGATATTATTGAAAAACTTTAAGCATTAATGTTTATTAGATGAAGTATTAATGTTTATTGGACAAAACAAAATGAAGATTAAAAATGTCAAGAGTTTATTGGAGTTGTATAAATTTTTTTACTCTTTATATTTAAAAATTCTTTAAGATGCTCTTTACCGTGTAAAAGATACTCTTTAGAATAAAGAGTACTATTGGAGATCCTCTAAGAATCATTTGTAAGAGGCTTTCAAGAGCACTATTCTTGTAATTGAATATAGTGAGACTAAGTGTCCATATTGTATTGATTAAGAGTTAGGCCTTCACTAAGCACTAAATATGTATTTGCATAGGTTGAAGAACTTAGAGATTAAAGAGTAATTTTTTGTAAGGATATATAAGTTAATACTTAGCCTATAAGCACAAATGATTAATGATGAGCCCATAAAATCATCAATGGATTTTTCTCTCTTGGTCTAATACAAAAAGAATGTATAAAATTTCTTTTAAGTATACAAAGAGAGAGATGTCTCATGATCAAGTAAAAAGAGAGGTTATTGGACAAACATAAACTATGGGAACTGTGTTTTCTACAGTCACTTCGATGCTTAAGTTAGCGAGTGTTTTTAGAACTATGGTGCAGATGAGAACTAAAGAATATGATTAATTAATAAGTAAATCCTAGAATGCAACTCACCTTTTTGTGAAGATGATCGATGTATTTATACCTTCATTTTTCCTCTAAATCTTTCTCAAGCATCTCCTCAAAATGGTATATGTTAATGTCGTCCTTATTTGCTCGCGAAACTCGGATGGGAGTATACTATGTTACTACCTTATTTGAATATTAACTTTTATCCTTTTGTAGGATATTATAAATGGTGCCTTCATTATGTTATTCAAGGTTTGGGCATGAGTCTACTTTATCTTTGTTCAGTCCTCTAACCTTCTTAGAGGAAGTATGCTCAACGATTCATTCACCATGAGTTATTTCTTATAGAGGACCTCTCCATAACCATTAAAAGGGGGAGATTGGTCAGATGAAGAGGTGGTTGAGCCAATTGAAGAGTTGTCTGAGTCTTTAAAAGAGCATCTTATCAGGAGAGGTATTGATTCATTTACTTATATTATTCTTGCTTTACTGATACATGTTAAAAATTTTATGGTGTAGGAAAAATGAAGTTCTTGAACACTATTTGTGTAGACTTGGACGATGCAAAGGTCATCCCTCTAGTTGATGTCGTGTTCCAAAAGTCTGGTGAAGGTGTGGCGTCAATGGATTTAGTTTTTGTTCCAACTACTAAACCCCCGACTTTGGTCATCGCTGACTCCGGTCCTATGACTAAACAAGTTTTGAATGTGCCAAACATGAAGATCTTACACCTTTCCCCATCCACAGATAAAGGCAATAGAGGACTTGGAGAAAAAAAAAAAGAAAAAGGACAAACGAATCGGGTTCAGCCTTTTGCTGAAGTACGGGTAAGGGTTAAGAGGGTGAAGCTAGGCAATAGTTTGTCTCATCTCTGGGCACTGAACACATCAGTTTAAATGTAAAGGGTTTGGACCATGATCTGGAGATTTATAATAAGCTTATGGAGTTGGTCGACTTAAAAGAGGATCAACAAGATTAGGCAAACCTTTGTTTGGCTATGTTGCAAGGGCTAGGGCTAGGTACTTGCTGAATAGGTTGCAAGTTCTCAATAAGAGTGAGCGTTGAACTATTGCAGTAGAGGCTTGTCTCTCTGTAAGTTCTACAATACTCTTCTAACTTATATGTATTCATGTTTTCATAATCTTTTTATGTTTTCTTTGAATAGGAGACTTCTAGCAAGCTAGCTAAGGCCCAAAAGAAGATGAGGTTACTGACTGACGACTTTAATGTGGAATAGAAGAGAAATAATGATCGACATAACACCGAGCTAAACATGACTCATCTTTCTTATGGCAAGGAAATAAAAAATCAAGGGCTTAAATCTAGCACTAAAAGGTTGCTTTTGTGCAATGAATGCTCAATTGGGGTCCACTATTAAAATAATCTTACATTTGTGGTGGACTTTGGATGGGGTAATGGCCCTAGGGAGGGCTCGAGAGGATAAGATATCAGAGTTATTCTCCCTTATCCTGAAGGGATATGTGTAAGCAGTTTGACGGGCTTTAAAGGAAGATCACCCCGACATTAATCTTTTCAAGTTAAAGAAAATGAGCTTCAAAGGGTACTGGACTTTGGACGGGGCAATGGCGCTAGGGAGGGCTCGAGAGGATGAGACTTTAGAGCTATGTTCCCTTGTCCTTAAGGGATTTGTGCAAGTGGTTCGACGGGCTTTAGAGAAAGATCACCCCGATATTGATCTTTCCAAGTTAAAGAAGATCAGCTTTGAAGGGTTGAACAAGACGTGCAATAATTATTATAGGCAGAAGAAGGGGGCACACTAGCCTTTGACACCATATTTTCCTCTTGTTCAACTTGAGGCCGTAGAAGCAAATAAGATGACTAGAGTGATTATGAACATGGGATCTTATGAAACATCTCTCCCCAATATTGCTTTTCATGCCTCTCTTTTAGGACTCAAAAGTGGAGCTACAACGCCTATTCCACAAGTTAGGGAATTCTTTGCATCTCCTATGAAGAGGGTTGAAGTTCTTTTAGTCCTCCTTAGGCTACTGATAATAAGGCTCCTATTATAGAGAACATCCTTGACTTCGATCCCCTAGCTTTGTAGGCTTTGTGTTTTCTATTTTGCAATGAACATTCAATTCATAATAAAATTTCATGCTTTTTATGGTTCCATTATGATATTATTCCTTACTTTATTGGATAGAAGTGATAGAAAACTTTGTTATTTGGTATAAAAAGAGTTTACTCAGTGACCTCCCAATTTTTAAAATCCTTATGAAAGTGCTCATCCAACCTTAGGGTTTTGCTAGATGAAACACACCCTTAAGAATTTTATGGTTTTTAAAGATTAGTCGTACCTTTAAGTGAGCTGAATTTTAATATTGTATAAATTTTATGATTTTGTTGGATGAACCAAACCCTTTTAATAAGATTATGGTTTTAGAAATTAGTCAAACCTTTTTACTTTATAAATTCTATGATTTTATTTGGTGAACCAAACCTTTTTAATAAGATTATGGCTCTAAAGGTTGGTCGGACCTTATTACTCTATAAATTTTTATGGTTCTATTGGATGAACTGAACACTTTTACAAAGATTATAGTTATAAAGGTTGGCCAAACCTTGTTACATTATAAATTTTTAGGGTTCTATTGGGTGATCCAAATCCTTTTACAATGATTATGTCTTTAAAGGTTAGCCAAACCTTATTACCTTATAAATTTTTATAGTTTTATTGGGTAAACCAAAGCCTTTTAAAAATATTATGGCTTTAAAGACCAGTTGAACCTTATTACTTGATAAATTTTTATGGTTTTATTAGGTGAACCAAACCCTTTTAAAAAGGTTATGGCTTTAAAAGTTAGTCAAACCTTATTACTTTATAAATTTTTATGATTTTATCAGGTGAATCGAATCTTTTTAAAAAGATTATAGCTCTAAGGATTAGCTGAACCTTATTACTTTATAAATTTTGGGAAGAAAGAATGTTATGGCCTTTTTAGGGGCCGAACCCTTTATGCACAATATGTACTAAAATACTTCTATTGATAGTACTTGCGAACATTATCTACATTCTAAAATCTTAGGATTAATTGTCCCTCTAAAATTGCCAACTGATAGGCTCCATTTCCTATCAAATTTTCAACTAGGTGTGAGGCCTTCCCAATTTGCTCTAAGCTTTTTTACCTAACATCTCCTTTACTTATTTTAGTTTTTCTAAGTATAGGGTCACCCCTTTTAAAGATCTTTGGTGAATCCTTTTGTTATGATATGTAGCAATCCTTGCTTTGTATGCTGCCATTCAGATCCTACTTGCTTTCTTTATTCTTCAATAAAGTCAATGTCTAGCTTAGCTCGTTCACTGTTGATGTCTAAGTTGAAGTGTTAAACTCTGGGACTGTTTACACCTATCTCTATGGGAACCACTGCTTCCATGCCATAGGCTAAGAGAAACGATGATTCGCCATGGGCCTTTTTAGGGGGTCTTTTGGTTTGTCTATAGAATATGAGTCAATTGTTTAACCATTCTCTTTTTACTTCATCAAGCCTCTTCTTCAGTCCATTTAAGATTATTTTATTACTAACTTCGATTTACCCATTTGTTTGAGGATGGGTGATAGAAATGAACTTGAGATTGATGTAGAGGTTTTCACAAAACTATTTAAAGTTGTTACAGTCAAACTACTTGCCATTGTCTATGATTAAAGTGTTGAGGATGTCGAACCCACAAATAACTTCTTTTTAAAAGGAATTATCTACCTTTTTGGCTATGATGGTGGCAATTGCTTTGACCTTTATCTATTGGGTGAAGTAGTCAATAGTGACAAGAATAAACTTCCCTTATCTTATGGCGTAGGGGAAGGGACCTAGAATGTCCACTCTTTAAATGGCAAACAACCATGGGCTAATGATGCTAGTTTACTAGGCTGCAAGGACTCAAGGAATTCTATCATGCTTATGCCATTTCTCGCAAATACATACTAATTCTTCTGCATCCTTTTTAATTATTTGCCAATAAAATCCTTGGAGTATGGTCTTTCGAGTATGTATGAACCTATATGAGTGCCATAAATCCCTTCATGGATATCTTGGAGTACGTAGTTCCCTTACTCCTTAGAGACACACTTAGTCTAGGGATGCATGGCTAATGTTCTGTAGAGCATTCATTCATGATATGAGTACTTGGCGGCTCTTTTCTATACCTTGAGTGCTTTTGTGTGATCCTCTGACAATTACCCTTTGTCAAGGTATTGTATAATTGGTCTCTTCTAGTCATCAGGCTCTATTATATTGAGGATTTCCTATTTAGTTATGATAAGCTAGCATCGTTCTTCCTTAAAGGTGAGGTGTTATCTCTCCCTTTTTTACTGCTACTTTGGCGATGTTGTCGCCTTCAACATTTTTTTCCATGGGTATCCGAAAAATGGTCCAAATTCCTTTTTATTGGGCGAGATTGTCAAAAAATCACTGACATCTCTTTAGGCACCTTACCAAATTGATACAAACGAGGTTGAATTAGCTTCTTACCCATTTGATGAATAGAAGTCCCAAATATAATTTAAAGATCATGAAAAAGATAAATCCTTAAATCTAAACTAGATCGTTAGAAAACTTATTTCTAGCAACCTGAAAATATGTGATTTAAGTTGTGTTAGTCTCAATCTTAAATTAACCAAGTAATTCAAGGCCTAGATTAAACTATCTCCTCTAACCTAGAGGCGAACGTCTTGATGTTCTTTTGAATGACATGAGTTAGCCACTCAGTTGCTAGCTGGATCATATCTACACCATATCTAATTATTTTGTCAATTGAAATTTTAAATTTGGTTAATTCACCAATGGGTTTGAAACGTTCTCTCTGTTATGGATCACATGCATCTTCCTTAGGCATTTGTTAGAGTGCTAGTTGGTTGCACTTAATTGCTTATTGTTGGCTCCCCCAAATTGGTACTGCTCCTTCAGGCATGGGGATCTTCATAGTTAAACATCATATGTTTTATATAGCTCTTGTTTTGAATATGTATGGTCTTTCTAGGAAGCCATTATATAAGAACTCTTTATCTTTTATGTGGAATAAGGTTATTACTACTAACACTTGCTTCAATCTCTTATATGCCATTTCTACTATCAATGTAATGGTACCGATAGACTTTAGTTACTTTCCCCCAAGTCCTACAAGGGGTCTTCTGGCTCGCTTTATATTTGCTAGGACGCCTCCTATGGCCTTGTATGCCTATTTTGTAAGGGCATTGGTTGCACTCTTACCATCTACCAACAAACTTTTTACTAGGAAATCATTGATGACTCCTTCAATTACTAAGGCATCATTATGCGGACACCCAACATGTTTATCATCTTCTGGACTAAAGATGATTTTTGACATGTTGGCCCTTTTTGTATCAATGGTGAAGATGTTAGATCTTTGTCGTTTCCTCATGGAGGTGCTCGATTATTTTCCTCTCATGCTAACATTGATCACTCTTGCTACCATCTTGGGTGGGTGGTCATTCATTGCATGTTCAGTATTGCCTTTTCGAGGCCTCTTCCCTTTGTCATCATTCATAAATTTATGAAGGGCTCCTATTTGTGTTAGGCACTCTACCTTCTTCTTTAAATCCTAACATTACAATGTATCATGTCAATGATCTTCATGGAATTTGTAAAAAAGAGACTTGTCCTTCTTGGCTGCCCTATCAGGGTTCAGCCTTCAAAGGTACTTCTTGTTAATTCCATTTTCCTTGATCTATAAGAGAATGTTACCTCTACTCTCATTGAGAGGCGTGAACTGTGCATCTCTGCCACTCCTCATCTTTCTTGAGGTTGATGTATAAGTTTGAAGCATTCGATGATTAAAATTATCAGATCTTTGTTATTTCCCTGATCCAGCTTTTATATACTGTTGAGTTATGAAGATCAATTCAAAATAGGAGTCAGTGGTTTTGATGTGAAGCTTCTCCTTTAAACATCCAAATAATGTTCCTGTTCACATAGCCTCTATAGTTGTCTCCACATTTATGGATTTTGTCTTCATTGCCTCTTTATTAAATTTATCAATATATTCTCAAAGAATTTTGCCTTCCTTTTGCCTGTAAGATCTTAAATAACTAGTTTTCCTTTTAAAAGAATGTTAATAGCTAAGCGTGCAAGAAAATCTTGCTTTAATTCTCTAAATGAGTGGATAGAGCTAGAGGGTAGTTAAAGATACTACCTTTGTGTTGTTTCTACTAGTATAATAGGGAAAACCTTACATAGTATGGCATCCACTATTTCGTTCAATAATAATGAGGTTCAGAAGGTGGATAAATGTGTATGGGAATCCCCTATTTTGTTATACACTTGCAAGGTGGGAAACTTCCATTTGGTTGGAAACTTGTCTTATATGATTTTCCAAGCCAACAAAGACGCTTCTAAATATTTTTTGAACGATCCAGATTTTGCCTTGGACAGTCATCTTGGGAGTCAACCTCATCCTCTAAATCCATCATAAGCCTTTTCTTGTCCTTGGCTAACATCTCAATTTTATTATTTTGGTGAGTGGCTCTCTCCTTATGGTTTTACTTGTGGGGGAGGCTGTTCCACCTGAGGATCTGTGGTCGGTGGCGGAGGATTGAATGCTGCAATGTTCGCTTTCAAGGTCCTAGTAAAGTGCGCATTGAAGAAGTCTAAAGTTGTTTTCATGGTTTTTGCCAAGGCTTCTTGAAAATGGGTAAAGGCACTCTCAACAGCAGTGGTTGTTACTTGAGCAACCTGGTGGGTAGGATGGTTAGATGGATGGTGATCAACCATTTTCCCTTAAGATCAAAGAGTAAATACTTCTAGCAAAGTGCTTTAAATAATAAAGGTGGGAACTTTGAAAGAAATAAGGAATGAAATGGTAAAAAGGTTTCCCACTAACGACGCCAATTGATGGCTTCTTGAAACCGACTTAGAATGGATAAACGTAAGCTATGGGACTGTGTTTTTTACTGTCACTCTGATACTTAAGTTAGCAAATGTCTTTAGAATTGTGGTATAAATGAGAACTTGTGAATATGATTAATCAGTAAGTAAACCCTAAATTGCAACATACCTTTTTGTGAAGATGATTGATATATTTATACCTTCATTTTTCCTCTAGATCTTTCTCAGGCATCTCCCCAAAATGGTATTCGTTAATTTCGTCCTTATTTTCTCGTGAAACTCAGATGATAACGTACTATGTAACTGCCTCATTTGAATGTTAACTTTTGTCTGTTTGTGGAATATTATAAATGGTGCCTTCATTAGGTTATTTGAGGTTCGGGCGTAGGTCTACTTTATCTTCGTTTGACCTTCTACCCTTCATCCATTTAGTCTTTCACTCATTCGATCATACCTTTTAAAGGTCACATGATGAGCTCATGAAAGGTAAGTATCTTTTTATAAGACGCTTAATGGTATATACATTATCACTTATTAAATGATCAAGAATTAGAAATATATCATCTAGCAATACGGAGTAATAATATTTAAATATTATTTTTCTTACCTATCTATTATTTTCGAATTTGTACTTTAATTAATTTAATTCTCATTTACGTTTGAACTAATAATTTCAAAGTCCTATAAATGAATCAAAATACAAATGACAATTCTTGATCCAATAAAAAATTTAAAATCTATTCACTTGATGAAAATTCATCATAATTCAAATAGATGGTCAACCCAAAAAAATTTGGTAACGTGGTTTTGACTAGTGATACTATTTTAAAAATTACAAAAAAAAAAGCCAATAATCAAATTTTTTTTAAAAAAATCAAAATTATTAGAGGTTAAACAATAATCTTGTCAATTTTAATCTAAAATTTGTAAATTGATCTAGTTTTCAATTCAAGATCATTAAATTGACTTGCATTTTCAATTCAAGATCATTAAATTGACTTGCATTTTATAGTAGAATTATTTTTATAGTCACCATCAACTCATTCAAAGTTGATTTTATTTAATAACTGAAATTTAGAATTATTTAATCTAAATTTATTTGATTTGATGTTTACCACCTTCAGTTCTAATATCATTGATATAAAATTTATTGAAAACTTTTGTTGTAAAATCAAAAGAGAAAAATCATTATTAGATCAAAATGAAAATCTGTTACATGATTAAACTACGAATAATCTCTATTTTGAAAATTGTATGAGTTGATCCCTCAAATTGTATTTCGTTAATAGTTAGATATTTTCATGAAGTTTTTATAATATTTTCTCTTTATCAAATATTTAAAAAGTTAAAACAAGTATTTTGTACTCATTTTATCCTTTAAATAATTATAAATCGCTTTTTTTTAAAAAAATTAAATTTCTTTTGAAAATTAGCACTTTTTTTTAAATTCTTAACTTCTATCTATTGTTTATTATTTGTTATTTTCCATGAGCAATTTTGATGTGTGCATTTTTTTTTTAATTTTTCATTTTTAATTCTCACTATCGATGCAAAAAGGGAAAAAAAAAAAAACAAAAACAAAAACAAAAAGAGATGAGCATTTAAGCAAGTGTGCTTATGTGCATTATTAATTTTATGCTAGTATATATTTTTATTGGATTTGCACATTTGAGACGTTTTTATTGATTTTTACTATTAACAAGTTGTATATCTAAGTATCACATAGATGATAATAATTATTTAAATAATTTTTAGAATAAATTTTACAGAAATTTTGATTAATATTTTATATTAGCATGTCTTGAAATGAATATTAGAAGAGAATATGATTAATATATACATAGTTTATTAATAAAATATAATAAATAGTCACTAATTAAGGAAAGTACTCTTATTTGGGCTCATGTTAAAAACAGTAAAGTATTCAAAATTATGAATAAAAATCTACTAATTATTTTATTGATGTTTAAAATAAAAGATCATATATGAACTATAATTTAAAAAATAATATACAGAGTAAACAAAAATAAATTAATATCAACATAGCCATTTTATTGTAGTTAGAAATTTAAAATGCATTATATGTATTTGAACATATAGTGAAGTTTATAAAGCTAATTAAAAATAATTATTTAATTTTCAATATTTAATAGTATCAAATGCTAAATATTAAATGTTTCATAAATAATTTGTTAATAAATGCAATTTCATAATGATTTTAATAGTTGTTATTAATATATGATAACAAATAAAAAAAATTAAAAAATTAAGAAAATAGAATGGTGATCATTGAAAGTTATAAGGGATTTGACGATTTGATTATCTATTAAGAAAATAAAATAGAGTAAATTTTCTTAATACTTTGACTATTATATATGGTATATTTGGCATTATTATTGAAAAATCTGATTTTAGAACAAAAATTAGAAGAGATCACTTCTCATAAGTGATTATAGATTTTTTTTATATGAGTTTTGTTAATCAAAAAATTATAAAAGAAGCTAATATTTGAAGATGTTGTCAATATTAATTTTTATTTACAAAATTCATTTTAAAAATCTATAATCAATTAAAAAAGAGAATTTTTTTCTGTTTTCAATCTAAAATCAAATCTTTTCGATAGCAATGCCAAACATGCTCATATTTTGTAGGATATAGAACAACACAAACTCACATGTTGTGCGGTATGATTAATAATAATAAATGTTAAAATAAATATTTATTTTTATCAAATAGAATTTGTTAAAATAGTTGTATGATTAAAATTAATATATAAATAATAATTAAAAATATTATTATTTTGTAAAATATTATTATTTTATAAAAAATTTATTCTAAAGTAAATAAAATAATAAAAATAAAAATTATAATTTAATTGGTATGATAAATTTTAACAATAATATAATTTTTAATAAAATAAGAAAATTTATTGTTTTATTTTCTGTTAGTCTTTTTTTCTTTTTTTTATTTTTTGTTGTATAAGAAATTAAACACTAATTACTATGTTCATGACAAATTTTTATATTGTTAAATTTTCTAAATTGTTTTATGTGAATAATTGCCTATATTATTAAACTTTCTATATTTTTTTTGTTAACTGAAAAAACTAAATGTTTAATTATTAGATTATTTGTCATATGGCAAAATAAAAATATATTATATTACCACTTATCAAAAATATTATATTATCAATATAAATACAAACACAATTCAAAACTAAATTTGAGATCAAAATTAACTTTGTATATAATTAGATTAGAATCAACATGTATTTATTAGTATTTGAATTACAAAATTCAAAACTATAACTAATTTTAAATTTTTTGGTATATGAATATATTTGATTTTAACGTTATTTAGTTTTTTAATGATTATAAAACAATTGAATGAGTAGTGATAACAAAAAAAAAAAAATCAAAGTTAAGGTGAGTGTAAAATCGATATTATAAGGTTATTTAATAAAAATTAATATGTTGATAGAATTAAATTTTAAAAACATAATAGTTTGATTTTAAAATAAAAGTTAAAAATGATTTGTGCAGCATTTCATTTTTTCATCTGCCAGCCCAACGTAAAACTAACATGACATCCTCATCGTCCAATAAGTTTGACCTTATTGTTTAATTGAGATTCATAAATAGTTAATTCGCCTCTGGTACAATTTAATATATTATTTAAATAATTTAAAATATTTATAAAATAAAATTTTCATACAAAATATTTGTTTACATCAATAATATTTATTTTTAAAATAGATAATATATCAAAACTATTTTTTAACCTTATATTTTTAAATTGTCTATTTGTAGTTTTTTAATAATTTTTTTATTTTTATTTATAATTATATTGTTTTATATGAAAATTCTAATCATTTATGTGTCAATCAGTTAGTTTGATAAATATCAAATTTTCATCTCAAATAAACAGTTAATTGATAAATAACAATCACTCATCTAAAATAAAATATGAATTCATAATTACTTATATATATATTGATTATTAATGTCATTAATTATAGATAGTGATGCAAATAATTCAGATCTAGTTTAGCTTCTTCCAATTTAAATTGATTCATTTATTAACGAGTTGAGTTGAGCCATGCATAACTTAGTTAAAACAAAAAAAAAGGAAGAGTTTAAACAAGTTCATTTGAGCTTAATAATATCTATTTTAAATATGTTTATAAAATTTAATTACATGTAATAAAAATATATGAATTTTAGATATTATATACAAAATTAAAAGAAAATACTGTTTTTAAGCTATTTTAATAGTTTTTTTTTATAATGAGCCTATTACATATTAAGAAATAAAATTCATTTTAATTTAAAATAATATTATAAATAAAATTATATATGAATTAGTTTATAATTCTCCCAACAAGCAATTTATTAATTTAAACAAATCAACTTTTTTATAATTCATATTTTGATTTATTTATTAAATATTTTTAAAATAAATTAATGAACTTTTATCGAGTCAAGCTTTGCTCATTGTACATGCAACCCTGTTATAACAATTTGTATATCTTGGACTTAGGTCTATATTGCATCATAAATCTGACTTCAAAAATAATGTACATACAATTAAAAGCCAATGTACATGCATTTTAATATATATACAATTCAATATCAATATACATGTATTTTAATATCAATGTACATGCAGTTAATAACTAAATGTACATACAGTTTAATATCAATATATATTAGTTTTGGTTCATGAAATAATATGGATACAGATCTATGAAATAACATGGATACATGTTCATAATAGAATTTGCATCATTATAGAAGGCTAATAAGTAAAGATGCAAAACAGGGTTTAGAGTCATGTGACTTTCATTTTTGCTCTTGTGTAGGGATAGCAATTTGTACCTACCTGCATATATATGCTCGGATCCTATCTAATCAAATTGAGTAATATTTGAGTTTGTTGGGTAATGGCCACATATAAATTTATAGTCGAAAAATTAATATTGAGTTCGAATAGGGCATCAGTAATGTAATGCCACACTTATATTCTATTTGAACTATCAAATAGCGCTGGACATTATTCTATGAAAACCGAAAAAACCAAACGAATCCAACCAATTTAGTTGATTCGATTTAGATATAATTTTGATTTGATTCAGTTTCTTTTAAAAAAATCTTGATTAATTCGATTCAATTTGATTTTTAGATAAAAAATTTTGATTGAACCGAACCAAACTAAATTTATTTAAAATTAAGTCAAAATAGGTTAAACCTATAGTAAGTTAAACCAAGATTATTGAACTCCATTTAAAATTTATTATTTATATTAAAATATCATAAAATATATTATACAAATTATTCTTTATATTAAAAATATTTTAAATTTATTTTTTAAAAAATGATTTAAATAAAAATGAACTATAATTAAATCGAACCAACTTGGTTCGATTTGTAAATTTATTTGGTTCAATTTAGTTTTCAAATTTTAGTTTTTCGATTTTTATAAATTCGATTCAATTTAAATTAGATGCTTATATATATATATATATATATATATATATATATATATATAGAGAGAGAGAGAGAGAGAGAGAGAGAGAGAGAGAGAGATTTAATATTTGTTACTCAAACGGGTATATGTACGAGTTTGAATAAACTGACAATACTACTCTACCCTATAGCCTATCATTACCATCTATTAATGGTGAGCAAAATCAAAAAATTGAATCAAACTAATCAATTTAGTTTGATTAAGTTTAGTCATAAATTTTTAAATTTCTATTTTGGATTTTTTAGTTCAGTTGGTATAATTGAGAACCAAACAAGCCAAATAAATTGAACCTTCCTATATGGAATAAGTTTTGTTTTTATTTTTATAAAACTCTTAGGGGCATTTATGAACTTTATACTTATAAAATAGAAGCCCTACACATACTTTTAACTCCTCTAGCCGCACTTCATTTTTTCTTCTTATGATTTTCTTTTTCTTCATTATTATCATCACCATCTCGTTCTTCTATCTTCATCTCGGCTTCTACATACTTGTTCTAGAGATCATCCACATAATAGAAAATTTTCTCATTAATTTTTTTAATTCTCCTTTACTAATCTTTTTACTTGTCCTGGTATTTATATCAAAGGCTGTAAATGCATTCTCAAACAAGAAAAAAATGGAATAAAAAATTATTCACATAATAGTAAAGGAAAATACTATAGTTTTACCACTGGATTTAGCTCATTGTGGCTTTTTTTAATTATTATTTCAAAAAGTATTTTTTTTTATAACTATGTGAAATAGATTATTAGATTTATATATTTTGTTTGTTATATAGAAACTAAGTAATTTTAGATCAATTTTTATGTTAATTTTTAAAGATTTTTCGTGATTGAGGGTTAATTTATTTTATTTATAGATTTATTCTATAATTATATTGGTAATAATAATTGAGGATTAATTTATATGCTCGAGCTTGGTTGCTATTTTTTATTTGATTGATTGTATTTTTTTAATTTGTTCAATTTATGTTCTTCTTCTCTTTTCTTGATTAATGATTTATTTCTAGATTAATTATGTTAATTTTTGAGACTGATTATATTGTTAATTTGATGGGAATTATTATAAGGACCACTTTCTATTACTTTTACTCTTTCAATTCTTTTTTAACAAGATCTGATTTCTTGTGAAAGATGGCTTGAGATTCCTTCTTACTTTAACTCAAGGCACCATTCCATTTCCATGTGAGCATTGCTTAAAGTTAAAATTGAAAAAATAAACTGAATTAAATAGAATTTTTCGATTCAGAATTTTTCTATTTTCATGTGAGTATTATAGATATTTCAATTTAATTCGATTAATTTTTATAAATATTTTGATTTATTCAAATTTATTTTATTTGATTTGATTTGTATCAAACTGACTGAATGCTTATCCTTATCATTTACCCTCGTCAATGCAATTAAATATCTCAATCTGGAGCTAAATACGGCCTTTTTGATCTAATGTTTGCTCCAATAAGGGTTTTCTTGTGGATTGGCCTTGCACTGCAACGTGAGGGGCCTCCTTTTTCAGTTAAAGACAGGAAATCTAATTAACTAAACAAATAAAATAATATGCTTTGTATTCACTTTTTCTGGGAAATAATTTGGGTCGATTTTTTTAGGGTTAATTACTTCAAATCTCTTGATATTTATCATATTTAATTAAATTTTTTTATTTTTAAATATTATATTAAGTTATTCTTCATATTTGTCCCTCACTAATAATATCTTTTATATTATTATTTTCTTGAAATTACTAAATTAGAATTTCCATAATCTTAATTTATCTACAAAAATTAATAGCTAATTATAATTAATTTTCATTTTATATAAAATATAAAATAAAAATTTATTACATAATTTATAATTTTAGAGAGAAAAATTATGAGTGCAATGCTTAGTAAGTGTTGTTACTGAAAATTTGATGGTTACTTTTTATCTCCAAATTGAAAATTTGAGGGCTTCATCTTTCCGGCTTTACTGTGACCAATGCGAATTTATTTGGCCTATCCTAATTTAAATTTAAATATTTACATATCGGTATAATTTTGATTTAAAATTTAAAAAATATTAAAATAAATCAGAATAAAATTGAGTATAATGTTAGCACAGTTTATAATGTAATTTTTGATAAATTTTGTATAAGAAAATAATAAAATTTAATTAGAAACTTTTTATGTTTTATGTATTTTATAATTTTAGTCTATTATGTAATTATTAATTTTGATCAATATATGACTTGAACTAATATTACATTTAATTTCATGATTTTGATTTATTTTAATAATTTTTAAAAATTAAATCAAAATCACATTGATATGTAAAAATTTTGAATTTAAATTTCATTACAATAATCTATTTTGACAATCACATGTCTAAATCAGTCTTTTTACCTCAAGCATGTCTAAAAAGGACTTACCAGAGTTATTAGGATTTTCACTGTATTGAACTGTGGCTCTCTCTGAGAATGTTCCAGTTCTATGCTCGTTTCGTTTCTATAATATATTGTATTTTATGTTAAAAAAAAAAGTTAGATTTTGATCCTAAAATTCTTGGATTACTTTTAGACTTGGGATAATCCGATTTTTTTTTTAAAATAATTTCCGCCAAGTTTGAATTTTTTCTTTTTTATTTTTATTTCCCTTTTTTTCGGGCACAAATTGAAGTCAATCTCCATGCGACCTAAATTTTAATTTTGTTGATGTCACTAGAGCTAAATATAATACTCGAAATTTTCTGAACCAAATAAAAAATTAGATTAAAATAAATATTGAATCGAAAATGCAGAAGAATGATCGAGATCAAATTGAAACCGAACAGAAATTATTTTAAAATTGGTCCCAGACTCCGTCTTCTTTTAAGAATTGTACTGAGAATCAGACTAAAATTGGACCGAAACCAAATCGAATGGAAAAACTGATTATATATATATATATAATTTTAAGATTATATATTAATTTAATATATTTATATGTTATATATTTAAATAAAAATGTAAAAATCAAATATTATAAGTATATTATATATTTGCACACTTGAATATTAATTAACATAATTTTTTATAATTATTAAGTTATATTTTTATTAATTTTAAGCATTCAAAATGAATAATATTATGTTATAATATATTCTATAATATTTAAAAGGATAGTTTATATAAAAAAATAGATTAAAATAATCATAATTATAAAAATTTTTAAAAATAAATTTAGGACCGAACTAAAAATAAATAACCAAATGATATCAAAGATTTGGATTGATTTTACAATTCAATCCGATACTAGTTCTTCATCTTGTTCGGCTTTGTCTTAATTTTTCAATTTTTAAAGGACCTATTCTTCTATTTGATTCCGAAATTTTTCAAAAGCTCAGATCAAACTGAATTGTGCTAAGGCATAGATGTTATAAGAGAATTATTTAAAAATATCTTAATAATTTAAAAATAAGAAAAAAAAGTGAAAAACGTTATGATTTCAATGTTAAAAATGTCTTTACTTTCTTTTAAAAAAATATATCTTGAGCTTAAATTTTATAATTTAACTAATATAAATTGAAAAATTTTATTTATTTATTTTTAAATTTTTGACCAAAATATGAATTAAACTAAAATTATATTCAATTTTATAATTTTAACATATTTTAATAATTTTTAAAATTCAAACAAAAATTACGTTAATACTCAAATGTTTAAATTCAAATTTCCATACACCTTTTGTTTATCACATTTACTCATCTATGGTCAATAAGTTCAAATAAGGATCAAGTTGAGATTGATTCACCAATTTTTAAGTTATTTTAAATTTCTTTGGGCTTTAAACATATTTAAATTACTTCTTTTTTCCCAAAAGAATTTGAATTAAATTTTCAATTGGACAAAAAATTGGTACTCTTCTGCTTTATACGAAAATTAGCATGAAAAATACTAAAATCATTTTGAAAATAAACAATAAAAAAATGTCAAAAACCTTACAGAGAGTGTCCATATCTTACACAAAATTCTTGTCCTAAACATAAAGAATATAAATCACTAGAACGAGACATACGATTATAAGATAATATCCTCTTTACTTTCATTGTCTATTTGTGTAATCTTCTTCTTCTTCAACATCTTGGGCCTGCGCTTCATCATGGGCTTCCAGAACTGGGAAGAGGCGGCGGCCGGTGATGGTGGTGGCGTGGAGGAGAGATTTTGTGAGGAGAGTGGGCTAGTCTTGAGCTTGTGTTGTGATTCGTGCGGGTGTTGGATTATTATGACCTGTGTTGCCGTTGGGATCGGGATGACGTGGCAGAGACAGACCGTGACTGGTCGGTTGCAGTTGCAGTTGCAGTTGCTGCGGATTGGGCGGCGCGGCAGGGAGGTCTCGGGTTCCGCTTCCATTTCGGGTAGAGGAAATAACGCTGAAGGGGAAATGAAGCGCAATTTCATTTTTTAAAAATAGGGGAAAAAAAAAACGATGCCGTTTTTGCTTTTGAAGCTATAAATATAGGGCTCGGAAAATAAAGGAGGATAGAGGAGAGAGATGACGAGCCCAAAATTAGAAGTAAGCGAAGTGGAATTTGATCACACCCCTTTTTATTGGTATTTAGTTGGTTTAAGAATGCATTATTTTATGTTTTAAACGTAATAAGTTTAAGATTTTAGGGTTTTGTTTGTATTATTCGGTGCTTATTTTGCTTGGTTTTGGTGTGTTATTATTATTATTACGAGGAAAATGTGTACTTTGCAAGAAACTGTGCCAGAACGGAATAGCTGATGGTGATGGATCTGATCTCTTTGTTGCTTTCATTTCCAATGAAAAAAAGCAGGCATGTATGTTATGCTTTTTTTTTTTTTTTTTTTGGTTGGGGGGGGGGGGGGGGGGGGGGGGTGGTACATTTGAGATTCGCACAAAGGGAAAAATTTTGAGGGGTTTAATTACGGCGGTAAATAAATA
>CATIWR010698072.1:0-10440 GCA_949677035.1 Omphalea diandra | reverse complement strand
TCAAAAATATAATATACTTTGATAACGATAAAACAAATATTTAAAGAAAAATATATATATATATATATATATATATATATATATATATATATATATATATATATATTTATATATATGAGAATGATTTAATTATATTTATAAAATTAATTAGTGAGGTGGTGATTATTATTATTATTATTATTACCAATTGCATTTTGGCTTAAAGCCAAAATTGAGTTTTGGCTTTAAGCCAAAGCCAACAAGTGCGGGACATGTCCCACACTATTGAGAGAGAGAGAGAGAGAGAGAGCATAAACATATTACAAATGGCCATAACTCCTCAACCACAACACCAAATTAAGTGATTCAAGATGTTGTGGAAAACTCTCTTCACAAACTTTCTGTGATTCATCCATAATGGAGGTTAGACGGTGACGCAACGATCAGTCAAAATTTCTATCAAATTTTAGTTTTTTTTAAGATTTCAAACAAATGGTAGCTCATATGTCGAAGTCGTACTCTTCGCCCTGATCTTCTTGGTATAATTCTCGCAAATTATAGATGCTTTGACTCCTGCCACCTAGTTTTCAACACTAAAACTGTAGGAGTAGTTTACGATCTTCAACTTTCTATGAGTTAATATTATATACTCTTGTGACATACTAGCTTGACTTGACTTCTCTTGCAAATCAATATTATTATTAATGTTGTATTATATTATTATATATGTGTATAATAATTTATGAAATTGATGTGAATAATTTGTGAAATTGATGTGAATAATTTGTAATATTGATATGATAGTGGATTAAAAGTATTAGCAGAACATGTCACCTGATGGGTTACATCAAAACTGAGTGCACATTAGTATGATCTAATGTATGTAATTGTGATTGAGTAGTGACCTGATTGAGCTTGCTCTATAGGCTTAGGATATTATAAAAATGGTGATATGATAATACCTTGGTCGAGCTTGCTCTTTAAGCTTAGGATATTAAAATATTATGATGTGATAGTGCCCTAGTTAAGCTTGCTCTTTGGGCTTAGGATATTAATATATTATGATGTAATACTGCCCTGGTCAAACTTGCTCTCTGGGCTTAGGATATTAATATATTATAATGTGATAGTGCCCTGGTTGAGCTTGCTCTATAGGCTTAAGATATTAATATATTATGATGTGATAATGCCTTAACTAAGCTTACGCTTTAGGCTTAGGATATTAAAATATTATGATATGATGAGATTATGAGCACCCTGATCGAGCTTGGTCTCTAGGTGATGGTACATTGGAATAAGTTAACTGGTTAGCGACCTTGGTCAAGATTGCTCTCTAGTTGCTAATCAAATTGGAATAAGAGAGCTTAATGGCCATTAGTATTGGAGTATAGGGTTTGGTTTTATTCTCATTCCATATGCTTGACCTTATTGATGAATAATATGTCTGTGTGTGTGTGTGTGTGAATGTATCATTCAATGCTTGTACATTTACTATGTATATAATATTACCTCACTCGCAAGACTGATAGTCTGAATTCATTTTTTAGGTAGTAGCTGATCTGATAAATTATTTTTTGCAGTCCCACAGTCCTTCATCTGTGTAGGCATATTATATAATGCTCATTCCTAGTTTATTTAAATTATAGTACTTTACAGTTTAAAATGGCAAGACTTCTAGATTGATAAATGCTGTGAATTTTATTACATGAATCATGGTGGATATTATTTATTATCATTGCAAAACCTCTAATCATTAATTGAATATTAGCTGAGATTAATATGAAATAGACTTGTTACGAGTTTCGATGGCTTTAAGCCTACCCATTCCTTGACATCGGTCACGATCTGAGTGGGATCGTGACAGCCAGTGTCAAATCCTCTTATGCTCTCACTCTCTCTCTTCCTTGTCTGTGCTCTCAATCCCTTACTCACTACTATTGTCGTTGACAATGCCATTGTCGCTGTCACTGTCTTTTTTTGTCTTCACGTACTAATATGTTAATCTTAGTTTAGGTTGAAATGTATAGTGTTTTAAGGCTTTTACTTGGGTTGAAATTTTTTAAAATTTCTGCAATTTATTACAATTAGAAGTATGGGTTGTTGGGATTAGAGATTAGCTTGAAATTATGTTTTATTATTATGGATTTCTTTTATTAGGGCTTGAAAAGTTATGCTTTTCTATTAGGAGTAGGGATTTTAGATTGAAATTTTTATGAATCAATGATTTCTTTCATTATGGATTGAAATTACTATGATTTGTTATGTTTTCTCAATCCTTTTGCATTTCTAGGATTTTAGAATTTCAGTTACTATGATTTATTTTTTGCATGCATTTGCTAATGCTTTTGTATTATTTTGGTTTTTGTTTCTTCTGTGTTTATGGTGATGATAAGTTAAGGGGAAGGTTTTTGTTTCTTCAATGTTATTGACCACATCATGAAAACAAACCCATGAAAACATTATTGCTTGAATTAACCTTATGGTTATATTGAAAATTCTCAATCAAATGTAATCATTTAAGTGCTTAAAGATATATTGAAATTTAGAGTTCTTTCTTTAAATTTCACTTTAAGAATTGCTTTAAATTAGTTTATGCTTGATTATGTGTAGAAAGTTATTGGCCATAAAACTTCATGCTTAAAATATCAATTGAGAGATTTGTCTCATCATTTTTGCAATTTCTAACTATTTTATTTTTATTAAGTCAAAGATTTTATTGACACATATCTTCTAAGATTTATTTACCTAAAATCATTTAAAGACCTTTTAGTTACATATCAGTAACATTAAATCTTGATGACATCATAAAACTTTAAAGCAAGATTGAATTAAATATGGGCACTACTAGAAAAAATAAATGAAAAATAAAAAAAAATAAAGAGAAAGAGAAAGAAATTAAAAAGTGTGTGGTTTATTTTGTTACTCACTAAATTGAACTATTATCCACACATGTACTAATTAGACTCTTAAATGTTTGATAAGTTGAAAGTAAGAGTTACAAAATTTTGGCTCTTATTTTATGCTTGATTATGTGTAGGAAGTGTGAATCACATTAGTGATGTATTGGTATATTATTATTGTAAAATCATTATTAAAATACAAAAAATCATTCAAAAATTCTTCTTAAAATTTTAAAAAATTCAGTAAAGAAAATATAAATGACCTTTATCAGTTTAAATGAAAACAACTTCCTATTTTTTTTATGATTTATTATTGATATTTCAAAGTATTTTCCTTGATTTGCTAAGGATATTGTATTTCACAGTTTAATTTTCTTGAGTTGAAATTTTTATGGTTTAATGGTTTAAGAGCATAATCCAATTAATTTTGAAGTGAAATTATGAAGAAAAACTTGAGTTAATAGCCTTAGAGTCTCAATGTTTAAACAAAGTAAAATCTTCTTTTACTTTTTATGCACAAAGATGAAAAACACGATTCAAGATCATATTTTAAGTCTTTGTCCATGCTCGCAATTTATAATGACATTTTAAGACCATAAAAGATTTTTTTAACAAAACAACTACATAACATCAATATTTTCTAAATCAATTTTTATCTATACAATTAAATGTTATATTTGCTTTATTTATTTATTATAATTATATTAATTTAATTCATTAGTACTTTTATAAATTGAACTAAAATTTATTTTTATTTCTAAACTTGTTTATCTCTCTTTATGCAGATCTGCCAGTGTAGCTGTGAACGAATTGTTGCTCCATTTTCGTGTTTAGATTATTTTGCTACACTAGGTATGTGTTTGAGTAATACAAATTTTTTTTTATTTTTTAAACTTGGTTATTGTGATTTGTTGGATAATTGTTGACCCGAGAAGAACTAGGAGTGAAAGAATTCATGAGGAACCAAATAAGTATTTGTTTGATGTTGTTTAACATTGTTGTTGACATTATTTTGAAATATATGCCATGATGTTTTTGCTTATTCTATATTTTTTAAGCATAATATTTTATGTTTTTGAGTTGATGCTACTATTATTTTGTGTATTAGAAATATTTGATCTATATGTTGTTGGGATATTTGGTGACTCAAGGAGAATTGGGAGCAAAAGTGATAGTTCTTTATTTTTAGTATTCTTAAGATTAGTTGTATTGTTAATTGAGTCTAATTTGAAAAAAAATACTAAATGATGTCTCACTTTTTGCTTGTATTTTGTAATTTTATAGGAAATCCTGAAAATTGGAACTAATTGATGAATTATTGGAATTTTTTGGGTGGAATTGTGCAATTTCAGAAGTTTAGGGATCAAATAAAAATCTGAAAGCTCAGGGACCAATTATGATATTTTTCAGACAAAATTTTCGTTCTTTCCTAATACAATTGAGAAGTTGTCCGTGCAGTATTTGTGAAATATTTGGGAAGCTCACCAGGTCCTTTTTTAAAAGGAGAATTTATTATTTTCCTAAATGGATGATGAGGATATTTTTTTTCCTATTTTGAGGGGAAGTAAGACATTATAAATAGAGAAGAAGAATTCCCAAAAAAAAAAAAAGAGAAGTTTTTTTTTTGTTAATTTTCTTTTTAGAGAAGAAGTTGTCCAAAAGAGGAGAATTATTAATCATCCATCAAGCTTGAAGAGAATTTGAGGCAATGAGGGTTTTATCATGAAAAATTTTTCATTTTATTTTCTTTTTATTTTCCGGTTGGCTAGTAATTTTATTTATGAACTAAATTAGTTAAACACTTAGGTATGATGAACCCTAAGATGAGTTTAGAATTGTGATTTTCTTTAGATAATATAATTTTTTCATTATTTTATGAAATTCAATTATGTTTTCTTTTCATTTCTTTGAAGTGATATGTTCGAAATATTGATTCTTGTTTTATAATTATTTCAACTTAGATTGAGAATTCAAGTTATTGAATAGATTTAGCACAATTGAAAGGAGTTGCATGTAACTCTAGTGATAGGATAACATAAATTTTCTGGATTATGGTCAAACTTAATAGTGAAATTTAAAGGAACTATAATTCAATTTTAGGGTTTTAATTAGGAAGAGATTTCATTTAATCAACCTAGAATTAGTTGTTAATTATCTTGAGAATGATTTTAACATACTAAAGAGATTTTCACGGTTCCATAAATACTGAATTAGATTGTATTATTGGAAAATTAATTTCTTAATAAGTCTTAGGGGGATTCAATACTTGATTGTCATTTGTCATATTGGTCACTTTTTCCCACTTTCTAGTTCATATTTTCATTATTCTAGTTTGTTAAATTATTTTATTTTTGTTTTTAATTAGTTAATTAATTCACTTAAAATTACCAGTTAAATAATAAAGAAAGAGTTAATACTAGTATTTTTAGTCTTTGAGGGATCGATACTCGATACTCATATACTATACGATACTCAATAGGTGCACTTACCTATTTGATCTATCAGTATTGAGCTCAGACCGTATCAAGTTTTTAGCGCCATTGCTGAGACTAAAATATTAGGAACACTTTATACCTATTAATTTAGCCAATTTATTTTTCTTTTTAATAATTTTTTTGTCCCATTTCATCCTTCTTGTTTTAGTCTCATTTTTTTTTTTAATTTTTGTTATGGTTTGTACTCTTTTCAAAAAAAAACTATAAAATAAATCTAAAATTATAAAAATTTGATTTTTTTTTATAAATTTTAATTAATGTGATTTTTATTGGGGTGTTTTGTTTTTGTAGGAATTTAAAAAAAAAAGGTCCAGAAGGTGTACGGTTTTTGCCGTACAACTGCACAAAGGGATTTTCAAAATCCCTTTATGCACATTTGTGGCCATATTTGTGTAATCCAAGTCGCACATGTGTACGATTAGGACCGTACATGGGCTGCTCTCCGAGAGCAGTATTATGCCAATCGTTGTGCAGTTCTCAACGCACTAATGTGCATTGATGCACACAAAGGAATATTAAAAATAATAAATAATAAATAAAGCAAATAAATAAATAAATAAAACTCTCCTATTTTGCAACTATTGTCCACCAAATTTTGACTCGACCTCATCCCCAGCCACCCTTTCTGGCTGGCACCTTCAGCTGTCTCCACCATCTACATCTTGAGATTATAGGAAAGTTTTCTAATTCCTTTGTTCTTTTTCTTTTTGTTTTTCCTTTTCTTTAGCATGCTATTTATTGGTTTTGTCATGCTAAAAACTTTTCCTCCATATTATGGACAATGTATCTTAAGTGTGGAGAAGAGTTTGTATTGTTTGATACTTTTGTTCTTATCTTATTTTACTTTCTTCATATATATATATTTTTTTTGATGTTGTGTTTGCTTTTTTATGTGAATGACTCATTATTTGCGTAGTAGTTCCCTCATTTTCATCTTAACTTGGTCATGCCTTGGATTCACTTTCTTAATTTGAAAACATTGTTTTCTAATTATCACTATCTTTAAAGAAAATCTCAAGGTTTGAAAGTTTACCAATTCTTAAAAAAAAATTAAAATTCATTTTTTTACACTATAAAGAAAGGTTTGAGCCTCTTTTCCTTGCAATGTGCTTAGTTTTTTGAATTTCTTGTTGAGTGAGTCCTCAAATAATGTCAGAGTCTCTAGAACATGATTTTTTTATCGTTTTGAGACCACATTATCAAACACAAGCATAAAAATGATTAAGACAATTTAGAATTAGCCACTTGTTCCTTTTTCTTTCTTCATCCACCATTTTTATCCATTTAGTGAGCCCTATTGAGCCTACAAGAACCCTAATTTCTTTATTATAATCCCATGTTTAGCTAGCTAATGAAGCTTAGTCCCTTAAAATATTAAATTGATCATGTTTGTTTTGGGATGAGATTTGGTTTCTACAATTATAAGGGGTTGTTTTATGAAATTATTAAGATGTATTCAGTGTGGGGTTTAGTGTTTTATTCTTTAGGGTGGGAATGAGAGAATGTTATTTGATTAATTGTTAGATTTTTGAATTGTTACCTTATGTGATTTTATAATAATCCTTCTTTCTTGCTTTCAAAATATAAAAGTGAAAAGTAAAAAAAAAAAAATTGTTCAAAGAAATAAAAGAGGAAGAACATGATGCATTTTTTTTATCAAGGCAGTTCAATTCTATTTTGCAAAAGATATCAAGTAAGAGCCTAGAATTTTTATTATTTTTAAGGTCCATGAGAGTGAGATTATGTTTTGGGCATGAGATTTATTCTTAAGAGATCATGTGAGTTTGATTTGAAAGAGTATTTAGTCGGTATGATCAATTATTTTGTAGTTTATTAGCCTAAAAACACCTACCCTCTACCAAGGCCCTATTACAACTAAAAGAAAGACCTTTTGATTTATGCTTGTATTTGAATTTAAGTGGTAGAGATGTGATTTATTCTCAAGCTTATGGTAGACTTTTAGGCTATTTGTTAGACAATAAGCGCATATACTAACTTATAAACACTTAGAATAAGGGGTACATTGTGCGAAACTTGATAAATGATTTTTTTTTTTTAGGTTTGTGGATGGGTATCTTTGATGCATTTGATTTAGGGGTAGTTATGATTAAATAAGTATGATAGAACACAATTTTTGCAAGTTTGAGAATTGATGAATTTTTCACATAACTCAATTAATTTGATTTGTTATGATGCCGATGAGGAGATGAAATGTATTTATGAGTCAATTGTGTTAGTATTTATGTGTTTTGTGCTTAGTGATTTTCTTATTTTGTTTTGAGTCTTTTGCTCGTGTCTTTCCATTAGCTTAGTATTTTTTGCTTAGGGACAAACAAAATGTTAAGTGTGGAGAAATTTGATAATTCTTTATTGTTAGTATTTTTAGGGTTAGTTTTATTATTAATTAAGTCTAATTTGGAAAAACAATACTAGATGATATCTCACTTTTGTCTTGTATTTTGTAATTTTATAGAAAATCTTGGAAATTGAAGTTGATTGATGAATTATTAGAATTTTCTGGGTGAAATTGTACAGTTTTAGAAGTTCAGGGACTAAATAGAAATTTAATAGTTCAGGGACCAATTCTTATATTTTTAAACAGAATTTCAGTTCTTTCCTAATACAATTGAGAAGTTGTCTGTGCAATTTTTGTGGAATATTTGGGAAGCTCACAGGCTCCTTTCCTAAAGGAGAATTTATTATTTTCCTAAATGGAGGAGGAAGATTTTTTTTTTTTTTTTTTTGTTATTTTGAGGGGAGTAGGAGATTATAAATAGAGGAGGAGAATTCTTAAAAAAAAAACGAGAAGTTTTGTTTTGTTTTTTTTTTTTTTTGAGAAGAAGCTGTTCAAAAGATGAGAATTATTGATCAACCATCAAGCTTGAAGAGAATTTGAGGCTATAAAGGTTTTATCATGAAAACTTTTCTATTTTGTTTTCTTTTTATTTTGATGTTGGATAGTAATTCCATTATGAAATAAATTAGTTAGGCACTTAGGTATGATGTGCTCTAAGATGAGTTTAGAATTGTGATTTTCTTTAGATAACTCAATCTTTTTATTATTTTATAGAATTCAATTGTGTTTGCTCTTTATTTTCTTGAATTGATATGTCTGAAATATTGATTCTTGTTTTACAATTCTTTAAACTTCGATTGAAAAATCAAGTTATTAAATAGATTTAGCACAATTGAAATGAGTTACATGTAACCCTAGAGATAGGATAACATAAATCTTCTAGATTAGGGTCAAACCTGATAGTGAAATTCAAAAGAACTATAATGCAATTTTAGTGATTTTAATTAGGAAGAGATTCCAATTAATCAACCTATAATTAGTTGTTAATTATCTTGAGAAGAATTTTAACATACTAAAGGAATTTCTACAGTTCCATAAATATTGAATTATATTGTATTATTGAAAAATTAATTTCTTAATAAGTCTTAGGGGATTCAATACTTGAGTGTTGTTTGTCATATTGATCACATTTTCCCCACTCTCTAGTTCATATTTTCATTATTCTAGTTTGTTGAATTATATTATTTTAGTTTTTAATTAGCTAATTAATTCACTTAAAATTACCGGTTAAATAATAGAGAAAGAGCTAATACTAGTACTTTTAGTCCTTGAGGGATTAAACTCGATACTTCTACTCTGTACTATACTCAATAGGTGCACTGACCTATTCAATCTATAGGTGTTGGCCTCAAACCGTATCAGAAATAATTCATGAGAAAATATAGAAGTGTTTGTTTGATTAAGTTTATAATTGTTTATTATGAAAGATGTGAAATAAGTGTTATTGTATTTTCTTGTCATGATTTCTATTTTACGCCTACAATTTTAACTTTTTATTTAATGGTACTATTATTATGCGTACTAAAAATATTTTATCTAAGTTATATATGAGTTATATTTTGCTGGGAATTTGGTGACTCAAGGAGAATTGGAGGCGAATGAATGAATGTAGAATTGTAGAAGTATTTTTTTATTTTATGATTTTTGTATTATTTAAAAATAAGTATTATTGTGTGTTTTGTTATTCTTGTTTCCTTTTTAGGATTAAGATAGCCATAAAAAAACTAAAAGGGCACTTTATTTTTTTTTTCAAAAATCATAAAGAATATATGAAGATAAAATTCTTTCACATTATGACAGGAATAACATAAATGTAAAACAAAGGAATAATGTAATCATAAAACAAAGGAATAATATAGCCATAAAAGATGCAAAGTATATAAACAAAGGAACAAAATAAAAGAACCCTAAAGACAATGATTATACTGATCCTTTTTAAGATTAAAATAACTCAAAACAGACACAGTGTCAGTGCTAACCTAAAAGAAATGAATAAAATGACCATAAAAGACATAAAGACTATAAAGAATGAAAAAATGAAATTATCCTAAAGATAGTCAATGATCAATACCTTTTTTAAGAATAAAATAACCTAAAAATTAAGAAAGTTTGATAAACCTCAATAAGATAATCATCAAAGTTGATCATAAAAGACATGAAGAACATAAAGAATGAATGACCCTAAAGAAGATGGCCATCAAAGTTCATTATAAATTAAGTGGCTTGAAAGATAGATAATCAAATAACCTATTTTAGGAACAAATCACCCATAAAGAGACACAATTTGATAACCCTCAAAAAAGGATTAAGGCTAATCATAAAAGAGACAATACATAACATATAGAACAAAAAAAAAAAAAAAGATAACTTTCCTTAAAGACAATGAATTGGATAAGATAACTCAATAATAAAGAAGTTAAATAACTCTAATAAAAAAGAATAAGATAACTTTAAATTTTTCTAAGAACATAAAGAATGGAAAAAAATGAAATTACTTTTGAGAATGATATGTTTTGGTGTATCAAACACTAAAACATTATTACGATGAAATTATCTAATTATATGTTTATTATTTTATGATATATATATATATATATATATATATATATATATATATATATATATATATATATATATATATATATTTTTGTGGGGATGTGAATGAAACTATAGATAATGAAATAATCTGGTTTGTTTGTATAGGTGTTTG
>CATIWR010697953.1:0-33181 GCA_949677035.1 Omphalea diandra | reverse complement strand
TTGGAGTTCTTTGAAAATTGCGGTCTCGACTCCGGTGCGACTCGGACCGCGAATTCTACTGTGACAATTGGACCTTAACTTGTGAGACTTATATTTCTGCAAAATCAAAACTTAATAAAAATATTAGTAATGATCAATCTTCTTTGTCAAAATCAAAAGAGGTTCTAAACTTAGGATTAAATATCCTAGTCCAACACTTTGTGCGGTACAAAGGCTAGCAATGGTGATGCACAAAAACCATGAAGGTCCAGCTGTCTTTGAGATGCTGAATAAGGCTCTAGAAGTTGCTTGCCATGAAAAGAGAGTCACTGAGGAGAGAAACACCAGAATTTTAATTGCACAAATGCATGTTGTAAAGGTGTGCTCTAGCATTTTGTCTTCAAGTAGATTCATCCAACATTCTTACATATTTATTATGAATTCTTATATACCGCAGGGGCAGTTAGAGGAGGGTCTGAAAAAATTTCAAGACTTGGTTGATGAGAATCCTCGATATTTTCGACCTTATCTTTGCCAGGTATTTTGATTCTATTGATGGTAATCATTGTCAGTAACTGATAATATTAACCTTTTTCAACACTTTAGGTTTTCTGTATGGTCAAATATGCTGAAGTAATGACTGTTGCTTCATAGTTCCAGAATTTTACTTTTAAATTTGAACTTTTACTACTTGTAAATTGAATTAAAACAATCCTGAACATTAGCTAAAAAGTTGGTATGGTTTGGTATTAACTTGTAAGCCTCATCTTCTTAGTAAGGTCCCATCTCTCTCTAGTTTATTAAGTAGGACTCATGTCATGTTTTGCTCTATAAATAGCCTGTGTAATACTGCATTTTTGGTGAAGAAGAGAAGTAGAGAAGTATGAAATGAATCTCTTTCTGGTAAAAATCTCATTAAATCTTCTTAATTTTCCTTCCTCGATAATCATACAAAAAGTTTCAATGGCCATCTTTTTAGTTACTTCTCTTGTCCCATTTTAATTGTCTCCTTCCACTTTACATGATGTGGAGGGCATAAGTACCAAATTTTTGGCTTCTTTGGAGTGCCAAAAATCCCAATGGAAGTAACAGTTTTTGGTCTTTACTATAGGAATTGCAATTTTTGATTTCGGGTTAGTTTTGGGATGCATAATGTCTTGAAAAATACTGATTTTTATGTACCATAGTGGTGTCTTGAATTGTACCCTTTCTCAGCCCAAAATCACTTGTCTTGGAGGTTAATGGGCCACCTTTAGTTCTCACAAAAATTTGGAGATGGGCAAAGTACTAAAAAACCCCTAGGTTTTTTCATAATACATTATTTGTCCGTCAGTTCTTAAAAAATACACTATAAATACGTTGTGTTTTGACACCATGAGGTTGATTGGTCATTCCGTCAGTTTTAAGGACTTCTTTTATTAGTCAAATGCAAAAGTCAATAAAATTTTTTTCATTTCTCAATTACCCTCGCCTTCCCCCTTCCCTGTTTCATTTTCTTTTCCTTCTCTCTATAGGCACAAGCCGTTCACCATTCACTATTGGACTCTTTCTTCCTGTTCCCCATTCACAGTCGCTCCTTCCCTTTGCTGTTTGCCAGTTGCTAGCCCCTGCCCTCTCCTCTCCATTCATGTTGTCTTCTCTCCCTCTCTTCCATTAAAGAGTGATTATTTGCCCCACTTAAATTGATGTTATATTTAAATTGTACAGAAGGGAGGTGAGGCGACTACTGCCTCAATCTCGAAAGAATTGTCACTAGTTCTCCATTTTGCACCTCTGCAAGTCTCCAACTAATCCCCAATCAAAACCCTAATAGTTATAATCAAATCTCGCATGTGAAGGGACTGACTATGCCTAACCAATCAAATTCGTCTACATTATCAAGTTGGTCAACATTGTCTATAACTGATGATGCTTGATGCCATTGTCATAATCATCACTATCACCATCACCATCACCAAGAGAGGCAAATGCCCAGAGTTGAGTACCAAGTATAGCAAGCTCGTGTGTTTGAAGCTTTAATTCATCACATGATAAGGCTGCAATGAAGTGAGGATGCATTCATCACACGATAAGCCTGCGATGAAGTGAGGATGCCATGATTTTCAATTCAAGAGATGCTGGTGTCTTCCTGGCCATTGTTGGATCTTTCCCTCGAAAAGAAGTTGCACTAGTTGAGTTTTTCATGGATGTGTGCTTGCAAACGCTTATTGATAGAATTGATTCTAGAGAGGAGTTACAGAACTAAACTGGAGACTTTGTTAGTGAAGACGTCGGTGAGGAAGTCGAAGACTACACTATAGTGACAGTGAAAAATAATGCCATTATCATCCAAACAACGATGTTCTTGTGGCTGTTGGTATGTTCGATACCATTTTGGTTGATAGGGTGGTTGTTAGGATGGGTTTTGAGTTTTGTGTTTGAGAGATGTGGTGTTTTGGACTAGTATGATTTATGTGTATGTGAGGACCTGGTTGTTTAATGAGTTTGTAGGTATATTTTTGAGGATAAATGTTGAGCCAAATGTTGCAACTTTTGTTAGAGTATTAGTTGCTTGTTGGAGAAATAGAAATTTGAGTATGGGGAGGGTAATTTTGATAATTTACATGAATTAACAGGGGGGGTTAAAAATTAATAGAAATATGAGTTTAATGATGCCATAACAGAGGGGGTTTATAGTGTATTTTTAAAAACTGAGGGGCAAAGTAGGGTATTATGACGAAACTTAGGGGGTTTTTATTATTGTACTCTTTGGAGATTTCTTTTTGTTTTCCTTTTCAGTTGAGATTTCTTTTTCTTTTTTATTTTAGGCTTTGTGGTGTCCATTGTAATGTTGTTTAAAGATTATTCAATAATATTACAACTTCTTTACCTCTATATTTTGTTTATGGATAACTATTTAGTACCTAATAGAATTTGTGAGTGTTAAATATTGTGTCAGTGCACATAGTAAGAAAACATACTTAATATCATGTCAATTCATATTCGTGTTTCATCTTTCCTTTGTACCCCTCATCATGAATTTAATTTTGTATTTTATATCTCTGTCTTGAAAAGTTACAATTAATTTCATGTTTTCACATAGTATTAATTGAAGGTATATTAGGAAAATCAACACTAAATTACTTTTGCTTTATGAAAATGGGAATGCAATTTGGGACATCCCAAAAAGAATAGTGGACAATTAAAACAAGGATGGAGTATAGCATTTCTATTATGATTTCTTATTTGTTTCTTGCAATACACTGTCCACACCTTTGGTGAGATTATTTGGACACTAATAGTCTGTATTATGTGATTTTCTATAGCGTGATTGATAGCATATTCTTGTGGTGAGGTTTTATGAAGAGATACTTTATCTTTTACTTCTGGCCCAGTGTAGTTAGAAACGTCAGAAGCAATTGCTTAAGCGGTAAAGCAAAATGCAAATGGTGTCCACTGCTTTTAACACCTCAGGCAAGGCACCTTTAGCAATGCTCGAGCGCTTGAGGGAGGGCTTTTTTTGAAGCGCAAGGCAGAAAACTCTCGCTTTGTTAGATTTGTTATAGTCAATTCTAGATAATTCTGTCTTCTTTTTTAATTGGTGACCTACTTCCACTTAGTTTCTTTTAATTTCATCCTATGTATAACTCTTATCTTATTTCCACCCTACCTATTCTGTCTTGTATCACAAATTTTTTTTTTTAATATTCTACTCTACTTCTTTGCTATCTTATTTCCACTCCACTTATTCTGTATTGCATCATTTTGATTTTTTTTAGTATTCTAAACTTCTTTCTTGCATCTTCACTTATCATCTCTTATACTTTTAGCTTTTATTATTTCTTATTTTCTAATCATTTATTTTATTTATTCATATTCATCCTCTAAATTCTAATTCCTGTTGATATCCATTTATTCTCTTCCTTGATCTAATTTTTTGCCTTTAATTTTATTAATCAATTATTTAATGATTTGCACATTGTTTTATTAAAGCCAGCAATTATTTCGCAATTTAAGCGATAAGAAGACATCTCACTTTGAAGACCTTTCACTTTTGATTACCTTGGGCCAAGCTTCTCACCAGTTTTACCACATTTATTGTACATCCATAAATTATTACCAGAATTCCATGTTGAACATATCTCTCTCCAATTTCATATTAGATGTATTCTCCCTGCATAATTTTGTGACTTACATATGGCAGCAAACTTAAGATACTTAGCATTAATCCATGGTAGTAAATTTCCAGGTTAAATACGATATTCCCCTTAGGTTTCTTGATATTATACTAAATAGCTTTTCAGTTTTAAAATTTATGCTAAAAGGACCCTGTGATTTGATTCCATTTGACTAAGGTGTCATTTTGTTAAAATTTCTATTAAATTAATATGAAAAGTCTAGATTACCTTTACTTTTCATTTCCCACTCTTACCCTATCTCCACTACCACCAAAAATCATCATACTCATTTCTACCACCATTAACCCAAATGAAAACTCTAAATTACCCTTACTTTTCATTTCCTACGCTCGGCTTATCTCCACTACCACCAAAAATCATCATACTCGTGACCGCTACCATTAACAGATCACCATCAATTAAAATTTATTCAACAATCCAATTCAAAATTATTTTTGGCTAAATCTAATTCCACCTTTATAGCAAACAACCAAGAAATTGATCTAATTTGCAAATCACAAATGAAACCCAATAAGCTCAGCTCATGAACATGGACATGGATTCTTCCACTCATAATTGGCCCAGTTTCTCTCTTTCCAAGTTGATGAGGAGGAGATAGAGATGTTTGGAAAGGCTCAATCTAAGCATTTTATGGGTGAGGGTTGCAACGATAGAGGTGGCGGAAAGCTTCTGAGCCATGATGTGCGAGTTGTGTGAATAACTGAGCTGCCTTGAACAGCCCATCTTCCTTCATATTTTTAGCAGCCTTCACATCTCACCACCCATCTCATACACCCCAATCAAATTGCCATCAACATCCTTACTACAATCAAATCACCACCCCATCTCACCTTGCCCAAATTGCTGTCACTATTGTTGCAAACTTCCTCATCGCCCTTCTTAGCCAATTATTGATGGTTGAAGAGAAAAAGGGAAGACAAAAGAAATAAAATCTTCCTCTTCCCTATTTAGCCCAGCCTTGAAAAAAATCAGCTCAAAGAAAACAAAGGAAAAATAGATTTATGAATTTATTCTAGAGATTAGGTTTTTACTGAATTTAGAGTTGTGTGGGCTTGGAAAAATTTGGGTTTTGATTGAATGGAATGTATTAATATGAGAAAGAGGTGAAAAAATTATATGGGAATAAGTTGTGCTGTTGTGAAAATATCAATTGTATTTGTGCGATTTGATGAGCTGAAGAGGAGAAAGAAGGCAGAAAAGATATGGCTGGAGAAAGAGAGAAGGGAGAGGGAAAGGATAAAAGTTATTTAGGGTATTTAGAAAATTAATTTTGACCTTTTCCATTTGACTAACAGAAAAGTGCTATTAAAATAGGCAGAAGAACGTCTTAGTCTAATGGAAGCAAGTATAATATATGAAATTTGAGGACTATTTAATATAGGATTGGAAATCTTAGGGGCATAATATATTTAACCTGTAAATTTCCTTGGCCTTGCTGAATTATGAAAAGAGATTTCATTATTGGTAACTGAAATTACTTGTCAACTCTTAATATCTTCATTATATGAGCTTTTTTTTTAGCCTTTGCAAAAGAATGAGTCTCACAAAACGTTTCAAAAGGACTTCGAATCTGAATATTCATATAGAAAGTGAAGCACCAGTGTCCTATATTGTGTCATGTTGACTAATATTTTTGGCTGGAAGGTTGCTTGCGTTAGAAAATATAATCCATGTGGTACTTTCTGGAAATGCAGATTGTATGATGTAATTTCTAATGGTAATACACAATATAGTTATAGAAACATGTTGGACTTGAATTTTGGTATGGTCATGATTTGGATTTGATTTTCTTTTTGAAGAATGACTTTGACTGCAAGGCAGGAGTAACCATTTAGGCTTAAGTTGTCAAACGCAACAAGGTACTTTGCTGATTGGGATATAAACATTTTGTAATTGCTAAAGCAGAACTCTTTCCCAATAGGCTCTTTCATGCTGATAGAAAATAGTATTTTCTGAACTTTACCGGCCAGTCAGATCGGTAAAATTGAGAATTAACTAGTGGTTCAATTTGGTTTAGTTCAAACAATTGGACACTCAAAAAGTGGATAAAAAATTGCTAAAAATTAAAAATTAGATCAAACTAATTCAATTTAAAATTATGTCATTTTGTAAAAATTTTAAAAAATTATACTATTTTATTAAAAAATTTTAAAAATAAATTTGATTACTATGTTACACTATATATATATATATATATATATATATATATATATATATATATATATATATATAATTTTTAAATATTTTTAAGTATTATTTATATATTTTTTTTCAAAAATATAAAAAAAATATCTTATTGAATTATATCAATTAATCTGATTAAATTGAAAATTAATTAGTCAATCAATTAAAAAAATATCTTAATAATATTGGCAAATTTATTTATGTTGATCGTGTGTTTTTAGGCTCAGGTCCAGCGTATTCCAATTCTAGACCCAGAATGATCTTTGAATTTGACATCTTTATTGAATGAGAATAGTACAATTGGAACGGAGTTGAGAATTGGCTACTTTTTTCCTATGTTTGTCTATTGGAGTAAAATGACACTAATGATCACAAAATTTTTAGTCATGATTCTATTACTATCATAACTTTTAAATATTTTATAATTTATTCTTAGGATTCTATTAAGATATAATTGACAAATTTTTTTTGCCAAATTAACATCTGAATATTGATATAGCCATTGGTGTCTCGAGTAACATTATTTTTGGCCCCATTAATTAATCTCATTTCATTTTCTTACTCTTATTCCTACTCATATTTACTTAAAAAATGGACCTATTTTTACTTTAATCCAAAACTTTTCAATCATAGCTCTCAATTCTCTTCTATAGTTCTTATCACATAATTGATCACGACCAAAGGTGGTTGTTATGTTAAGCTAGTCACTCAATTTATAACAACATTGTATTTGTTGCTTAAACTAGTTGTCAATCAATTTTCAATGGATTCTTTATATATGTCAAATTTTTTTTTATTGTAAATGATTTTTTCATGAATGAAATTTTAACTAACTCTATTTTTTAAAATAAAATGTTATTTTAATTTTATATCTCTCTCTTTGTTTGGGAACAGAGAAAGGGTGAAAACGGGATAATAGAAAAAGAAAAAAATGAGAAATATAGTTAATGCTAGCGAAACTAAAATTTTAAGATATTTTAATATAATTATACAAAAGTGAAGTATCAAGTTATGTATAATATGGCAAACCCCACACGCCATTAGTAATTAACCTTACTAATAATAATTAATTTATTCAGACAATAGAAGATCCTCAACGACAATTTGTTCTTAGTCCACGACGTTAGCGAGTTTGGACAGCACATCTACCAACTAAGGATGTCTCTGGAAACAACCCCATATCTATATCTGAAAACGTTTCATGGCCGTGTCGCTGCGTTCGTCCACCCTTTACCTCCCGTTTACTCTCACTACCACCGGAACCATTCAGTTCGGTTGCACATGTCATTACCTTTTCGCGCCAAAACTGTGGACCATCAAGGAACTCAAGTTGCCGATACGGAGACTGCTGTGACCGAGGAGCAGTCAGCTGAGCCGCCGGTGACAATAGTGGCCCTCGTCCGCCACGGTAGCATCAGCCCTCTAAAATGCGCCACATGGGAGGAGGTCATGCTCCACACTGTAAGTATTACTAAATCTTTATGTAAACTAAAAAAAAAAAAAAAAAAAAAATCAAAACAAGCTATTTTTCAATTACTACATAATAACGGTAACGAAGGGGAATTATTGAAGACGAGCTTGATTTTTCATATGGGCATTGTTGGAATATTGAAGGGTAGAAATGTTTTTCTTGATTTAATTTAGATAACATGTGCAGGCTTGATAATTTTCAGAGAAATAGAAACGGAAATGGAAGAACAGTGATTTTCCTTGTTTGGTCTGAGAGGAATCCACATTTCTTATATTATTGGAATGAATTTGTATTTAGGGAAAGATGATGTTTAGTTTTTAATTAAACTTTCTATGATTATCATGAATTATATTTGATTACTGGAAATATGAACTTGAAATAGGAAAAATCCGTTTGCATTGGTGTGCGTGGTGTAATCTAATTATAGTTTAAGCAGGCAAAAAGGTTAAAATGGGTGGATCAAGGGTATGAAATGCTGGTGTTCACAGACAACCTTTGTCAATCTCATATTCAAACTGAGTATTTGCAAAGGGAATTAAGCCATGGGGATATACTGCTGATAGTAGCTGTTTCAAATCAAGAATCAGTTGAGTGGATTCAAACTAATGGCAAAAATGTTCCCAATATAATCTGCTTTGACTCCTCTCCAGATCTGCCAAACAAACTAGGAGGATCTTATGTTCAGAATGACAATGGGACCTTATTTGGAAAAATAATTGGATTTTCTCTGTCTAAGGACACCAACGAATCAATGCAAGTACTGAAAACTGTATCTGAAGCATGGGGGCAGAATAATTCAGATGATATAAGGTTCTGCTTGTTGGTTATAATTAATGCATTTATCAGACCAGTGCCCATTGCAGAACCTGAGATCAAAGGGTTTTTCCACCCTGAACTGCATGATCAGGAACTGTGGGCCTCAGATACTAAACTGCCTATTGGATCCTAACTGCAGGAAAGCTCTACAGTGCTTGAACAACTGCAGCAAAGTTGATCAAGTGTGTTGAACTGAATGCAAAGATCCCCGAGAAGCCTTATGTTCCTCCAATGGTTAAGTTCTGAGGAGAGGACTTGTGCCATGAAAGTGCTGAGGATCTTTTCATAGGTTGGTTGGGTAGTGTGGGTTGGAGTTGGCGTGTTGTGGCTGGACAAAATCCAGCTTATGATCAATTCCCATGCCAGTATCTGTTGTTCTACAGGGGAAAGGCAAAAGGATCATTTTGGTATGAGCCAGTTTTCCAGGTTCAAACCCTAGAAGCGAAAATGGTTTGGAGGAGAAGAAAGTATCGTGTCAAGAGAGGTAAAGGTCCGGGAACATTTCGCTTCAGTGTACTTGATAATGGTGTTGTTTCTAATGAGTTCTGGACAATTGTGGACGTGTCTGATGATTTCAGTTGGGGTTTTTTAATTATAATGGGGTTGCTCGAGTTGCTGGACAGACATATACAGGGGCTGTGCTTGTTAGTCCAGATGGGGCATACCCAAATGAAAAGGAGAGCAAGAGAGTGATTGATGCCTTGGACAAGTGTGGAATCAAATAATGGGAGTTATATATAGTTGATGATTCTTCGTGCCAAAATCCTCCAATTGGAATTCCACAAGGCTTAGGCTTGCTTGCTAAAATTGTTATTGAAGATGATAAAACGAAATGGGCAGCTTTGTAGATACAACTGCGTATTAGTTCTAGTTAGATGGTTCATGAACTTGCTAGAGCACCATGAATATAGGTAGATAAGCAAATTTATCAGCAGATCAATGAGTCTACATTGTTGGAATTGTGATTAGAAATTAAAAGCTTGTATAAAATGCATGATATATTTTATTGTGGATTTACACTTGATGAATGAAATTTTTCTTAAAGTATTGCATGAGAGGTTTATTTTATTTTTATTTTTTAGGGTGGAAAAGAAAGTTAAAGAGAGTGGTAGAAAGCTATTGAATGAAATGTAAATGAGACTAATTAATTTTATTTTTTTTGTTTGTTTTTTTTAAAAGAGGTTAATGAATGTAAATTACTTAATTTCTTTTTTTTTTGTTGTCATTTCATCATTTAACTATCAATTTGGGGTTAAGAAAACAGACATTTACAAGTAAGTTGTAAATTTTTAATTTTTATTTACTTTCATTTATATCATAAAAAAAACTCATAAATGAGTTTAATTAATTAACTTTCATTTATATTTCATTTTTTAACTTCTTCTAACTCACTACCATGCAAAACCTAAAAGAAGTTATTCGTTTTTTGGCTTTGGATGTGATCTTTCTTCACACAGGCAACATCTTATATATTTAAAAATTAGACTATTTTAGTGCATGTGGGAGACTGGAATAAAGCACGTATAAGAGACACAAAGCAAACAAAGAAAAGGTCAATGAAAGACTTGATGCAGGAGGGACTTCCAACAAAATCCTTCATTCACTTAAAAGCACTGGAATTATGGATTTTTTTAATGGTAAGCATGAGAGCATCATTTAATTAAGAGGAATATGATTTATGTTTTAATAGAATATAATATTATTAATTATAACAATTTAATAACTTAAAGAAATAATTGAATAATTGTGAGATATTTAGTAATAAAATCTTAATTATTTTTTCACTCATCTCTAAACATTATTGTCAAACTTTTGCAAGATACATATTATAGTTTACTAATTATAATTAAATTAAATAATATATGAGTATGAATTTATGATTTACTTTAAATTTAAATATAATAATACTATTCATGTAACCTATTTTAAGCAATACTAAATCAAAAAAGTGTTTGACTTAAATAAATAATTCGGCTTTTCTTAGAAAAATAATGACTAGTAAAATTACAAACACCTAACTTGTATGAATGAGATACATCAGTGTCTCTAATTTAGGCCTTACGATTTTTATATTCTCTAATGTTAATTATATAATCAATCAAAACAATTTTTTTTTTAAAGAAAGAAGACAGTTATAAATTGGCCTAAACAATGAATAAGAAGGAAGAGTGACAATTAAAAACTTGTTATAATCACAAGAAAAAAAAAAGATAAAATGGGTTAAAAAGTAAAAGATATTCAAAACAGCTCTAGTTTAAAGCTAACTGAAATAGTTTCGAAAGGAATCACTTTCCACTGTGACTAGCCGTCCTAAAATAGATATCAAACAGATTATATTGAGTTGAAGGTTGTAAAACAACGATCAGTAGTGCTTATCACTTACACCATCTGCACACTCGCCGCTTTGCTAAAAAGTCTTATAAAATTTAAAAGCTTAATCAGTCAAATCTAATTAAAAAAATTACAAAATTAGTTGTTATCAAAATTAATGGTCAGTTTGGATGTTAGAATTGATTTTGAAATTATAATTCAAAATTGAAATTGGATCATAAAATTCTAATTCTGTTATTTGTAGAACTCATTTATAATTTGAATTATAATTCCACATCAATTTGGTGACATTTAAAATATTAATTATAATCAATTTTTAAATTCTTAACCCAATCCATATAAAGTATTGGAAAAATTATAAATATAATCGAACTAAATCAAACTAAATCGAATCAAATTAAATCAAATCAAACTAAATTAAATTAAATTGAACCAAATCAAACTAAAATTTTAGAAATACAATCTGAATTGAACCAAATCAAAATCAAATTGAACTAAACTATACTGAAAAATTAAAATTTTGAAAATACAAGTAAAATTGAACTGAATTACTTTATAAAGTGAATCAAGTTGAATTGCACCAATTCGATTTGGTTCATTTACAATTCAGTTAACTTTGAACCCATTTTTTTGAAAAATAATTTGAAAATATTTTTAATATAAATAATAGTTCTTATAATGTACTTTTAAATATTTTTAATACAAATACTATATTATACACATAATAAATTTTAAATAGAGTCAAACTATTTTGATTTAACTAATATATATTTAATTTACTTTAAATACATTCAATTTGGTTCAACTAAAATTTTTTATTTAAAAATCAAACTAAATCAAATTCACTAATTTTTTTAAAAAAGAAGCCAAACTAAATTCATCGACTTTTTCAAAAAGAAATCGAACCAAACCAAATCAAATTTATACCAAAACTATTGGATTAATTTTGCATAAATCAATTTTCTAAAATTGTAATCTTTTAAAATAATTTTAATCTAATTCTCATAAAAAATGCTAAGATCATTAGTTTGAGTTAAATTATTTAAATTTAAAATATTACTTTCACATATTTTTATCTCTGTTATATATTTTATAATTAAATTATATTTTTATTCTTCATATATTTCGTTATTTTTTTATATATCCAAAATTAACTTGAGGTTTATATTTCTAAATTTTTATAATTTTAAACATTAAAATTGTAATTATAATTTTAGTTATGCGATTTTGCAATCTAAATACTAAAATTGAAATTTGAACTCAATTTTAATTCTATTGTCTTACAATATGATGTTGTAAAGCTTATCGAGGTAGTAGCTTCAGCTATATTTTCTTAAGTTGAGAAATGTTGACTTGGGTGGTATTGGCTCAGTCTCTAGGTAGTAGCTTCAACTATATTTTCTTAAGTTGAGGAAGGTTGGCTTGGGTGGTATTGGCTCAATCTCTACAAGACAAAAACGATGAAAGGGGAATCTTGTTTATTATCAGAAGTCCACTCAAATGCTTAAGTCAATAAATTTGTTTGAGAGACAAAGTATAAGAATGTGAGATTAAAATGAATGAAATACATAGTGGTAACCTTTATATAGTGGTTAGAGTGGTCTGTGCCTATGTTGGATTAGAACTCTGACTTCTTCCTGAAGAGAAGTGTCTTTTTCTGATAGTAGTTAGCTTCCTGATGAGTTATCATTTTTTTATTAGGATGAGTCATGTGCTGAGCTGCATGTGGATCGAGCCAACACTAGCTTGAAAGCTGATTGCCCATCTTAAGGCAGAGCTGGAATTATGATAAATTATTGTTGAGGTTTTATGAGGCCTAACAGTGCCTTACTTGTGATTAGCTTAACCAATTCTTATAAGGGTAGTATCACATGTCCCATTTTTAGTCAGAATCTATTTACGTCTTGGTTAAGGTAAGAAGAATATGATGGAGCGAATACGGAGTATAGTGGAACTTTGACCAAATTGCACGGTAGAGAATTCAAATATATTGATTAGCTTGTATTATTTTAAAGAGTTGTAAATTTCAAAATTTGAAGTGTCCCATAAGATACCACGCTACATGCCATGCGATTAGCCTGCCTCGGGCAATAATCGATGATCAACTCAATTTGAGCCATTTGATGAAGCGCCAGTTCATCTAGCTCAACCCTTTCATTGTCTCTCCAGGCTTGTAAAGAGGGCCTTTCCACCTACAAAACCGTATTTTGTTATTTCTACTTGTGAGAAAGCTTTTTTGTAGATAGACATGAAATTAAAACTTCATCGTTTCCCTTAGCTTCAAGAAGTTATGCAATAGGTGAGATTTTCTTAAAATTTTCTTCCCTTTCTTTTTTTTTTTTCCCATAAAGTTGCTTGAAATTGCCCTAAAATAGACTTTGTGGACACCATTTCAACATCCTCTTCTTTTTTTTTCGGTGATAACCAACTTGCATTTATAGTGGAAGCTATTGTTGAAGGCATAAAGGGTAGGAAAAATGACACTTGTCTGGAGGTTGAAGAAGAAATAGAGGTAGAAGAAGGAAGGAGTATTGAGAAAGAAGAAGAGGTAACTTTAAATGATTGAAGGAATGACACTAAAGCTAGCTCGAACAAGTAATTTGTTAGAGAAGATATAAACCTAAATGATGGGGGAGGGAAGAGGGAGGGGGTTAGAAAATGCCAAGCTAGTGGAAGTGGAGGCTCAACCGACACCTTTAGGATTTAGAGGGCTAACCTTAGGGTGACAGAGATACCGAGTAGAATGACCAAGTGTGCACTGCTTAAGATGTGTAAACAATATGACATCTCGAGCTCATTCAAATTAGAAGTGCCTGGTTTAAAGGTTAAGGTGTTTTCTAAATTATAGCCTAAATAGTTCATACTATACAAGGAGAACTTAAAGGCTGGCCTTTGGTTGCCCATAACTCTACCCTTCAACATCTCTTTATAACTTATAACCTTGCCCCCTCTCAACTTAGTCTGAATGGCCTTTGAATTTTAGTGGGATGTATCTCCTCCTTCAGGAGAATGGTGTACCATCTATCACGAGTGTATTCAAGCACATCTATATGATTCTAAACTGCTCCCGGAAGGATGATTGCCACATGTCCTTACGGCCTAATATGAGGCTTTTTAAGCACTACTCCTCTTCCATCAAAAGATGAAAGCACAAGTATTTTATAAATACTTAGGCAAGAACACACCCTTCTTATTGAGATAGATGATTGAGGATAAGAGAAGTGTGTCCATTTACATATTTAAGGAGGAGAAGGAGGTGGCTGATCAACTTTAAGCGAACGACTCGATGGTTTTAATGGGGTTGAGTAATCAACATTACCTTATTGTTGAGCTTTTTAGTATACTTTTCTTTTTGTGTTCCTTTATACTCTATTTTCTAATGGTATTAATATTTGCTATTTTGTAGAGATGGACTTTTACGCCATCGATAAAGAAATATATCGACAAAAGGCAACCTAAGCTATAAAGAAAACTAGGGTTTGGGTAAAGAAGGTTGCCACCCATAAACGAGTCATTGGAGAAGTTGACATGTTAGAATCACTAGCCCAAGATACATCTTAGCTAGTTTTTGATCCTACTATACCAGTTGAGCAGATAAAAGAGCTAGCATATTATGAGGTGCCACCTTTGAAGAAGGCTTGGGTGGAGACAATGGAGCTTGAATTGGATGTAAAGATTTTTATGCTTCCTAGGATTTCAAATAGGTGCTTTGAACTTTAGGGGTTTTTGAAAGGAAAATATGAGAATTGCTCACTTAGCCATTGCATGGTTAGTAAGACCTTAGGAATACTTTGTACATTTCTTAAGGATAAAGAATGGTTCGAGCACCTAACAGATAGACAACTCGTCGATCATGCTAAAGTCTAGTCTTAAGGTGAAGCTCCCAAACCATCTTAAACAGAGTAAATAGTTTTAATCTTAAGTTTTTTAATTAGTTTTACTACTTTATATAGGCAACAACAATTAAAGCAATCTTGAGCTGACGACTGAAGGCCTCCAATAAATAGATGCATAAACTAAGTTGAAGGATCAATTATTTAAGGCTTAGGATGAGCTAGCCCCTTTGACTAAGGGTAATCAAGACACTCTTAAGTAGGTAGTTAAAGGGGTGAGCCTACTAAACTTGACCCAGGAGGCATTGGAGGCTATTGAGGCAAAGGCCGTTGAGTTGCAAGGGTACATTTTGAGCTAGAAGGTGTGTTAGCCAAGAACTCTAAACTAAAGGCGGTGTTAGCGAAGAATGCTGAGTTAGAGAAGAAGGTAAAGAAGTGGCAACAAAAGGAAGGAGAAGCTTGTGCATTGGCTAACAAGGAGATAACTAAGATCTGCATTGGTTATAACGCTATAATAAGGAATAAACTAGTTAAGGCTCATTCATCCTAAATTTTGACTTTGTTAATGACATCCTCCCTAATGCATATATAAAAAAGCCAGAAGGAGAAGAACAAGAGGAAGAAAAAGATGATGAAGAGGGAGAAGAGGAGTGGAGAGAAAAGGATAAGGCAAAGGAGTAGTTATAGGATTACTTGTAACCTTTATAAACAATTTTTCTAAGTAATAAAACTTTCTTTTTTTTTTTCACCGCCTTTGTGTACTTTATTTTACAGTTTGCAACTATGAGCACCCAAACCCTATATTATTAATACTTTGAAAGCTAATACTTGGCATAATTTTTAACTTTAATAATTTGTAACTATGCTTAACTTAGCTCTTAGACCTAGAAAAATTCTACCAACAAGGTGAGTGTTAGGTAACCCAATTTATAAGATAAGCAATACTGAAAATACTAAGTCAACTAATCAATCTTTGATAAGTAATTAGAATGTCGAGCTGGCAATGCCAAATTGGCTATATTTAGAAATGTGAAGTATAAATGGTTTGGATCAGTTAAGGCATTTCCTGGCCATAGGTTTAACTAGCCTTTCCTAATGTATGAGGCTTATGACCTCAATACATGCTTTTTGCAAGATAACTTAAGAAGGAGCGTGAAGATCCTTTTGTGATGTACGAGGCTTACTAACTTGGTATATGCTTTTAACTGTTGCATACTTAATTAAACAAGTCATAAATATGAAAGAAAAGGGTGAAGACTCTTTATTTATTTATTGAGTTAGACGGTTTAAGGGTTGAGGCATTGCTCGAGCTTGATTATATTAGAGAACAACTAGGTCTATTAGAGAAAGTACTTTTTGAGAGTAAACATATTCCATGTTCAGGTATTAGCTTGCCATTTCTTATCTCAAGCTTATAGGTTGCATGCCTCATTTAAATGGACCTTCTCAACTAGTGTTGAGTTTTGAGGGCTAAGTCTCCCATTTTGAGGGCTTGGTGCTTTACTCTTTTGTTATGGAATCAATTTACCTTTTATTAGTAGGCAATGACTTGTATAACAACATATTCTTTCTTTTCAGCTAGTTAAATTAAGGCAAAGCTCATCTTCATTCTATTCAAGGTCATGGTAGAACACCTAGTTGAAAGGAAGGCCATTCTTGACCAAAATGATTGCTTTCATTCCATACACTAGGTAGAATGGTGTTTGGCCCATAGTAGTTCTTGGGGTTGTAAGTAAGGCCTACAGGATGTGGTTGGGTTGATATGTCCATACCTCATTGCATCTTTTATATATTTTTGAGCAGATGAAATTTGATCCAATTAGTTACTTCAATCATCCCTTTTATTTGAGGGTGAGCTATTAAAATGAATCTAAGGTTGATGGCTAAGTTATTGTAGTAGGATTTGAATTGGTCACTATCAAATTGCTTTTTATTGTCAGTAATGAGCACTCTTAGAATATTGAATCGGTAGATCATATGCTTTTTGAAGAAGTCAAGTACCTTGGCCGAGGTGATGGTGGTGAGAGCATTAGCTTCTATCTATTTAGAGAAATGATCTATGGCTACCACTATGAACTTCTTCTGACCTACTGCTTGTGGAAAAATGACAAAAATATTGATTCCCCATTGAGAGAAGGACCAAGTTGAGTTTTGCATTTAAAACCATTGCAAATGCATAAATCACTTCAAGTAATACAATGAAAAGTATAGATTGTTCCCACAAGGATCGATTACCATGAGTACCAATAAGAACTCAAATTTTCTATTATCTAGTAATCGAATTATGGAAGAATAATTAACCTAAAATCTAAACCTTACAAATTAAATTAATAAAAAATAATTTAAATAGAAGAAAACTCCTATGCAAAAGATTTCTAAGGAATTCAAGTACACCATAATACTATTCCATAATTATACCAAGAGTTTTATCTTTAATGTGAATGAGTTGTGGTTGTAAATAGATTTTCCTACATTACTCAATTATGTCTCTTGGGAAAAATCAAGCCTATTATCACTAAAACTGTGCCTACTCTCATGATCACAAAATTCAATACAATGTATTAAGTTCTATGAATAATACATTGACGTCTCTAAAAGTTGAGCCTACCCTCGTGGTCTCAATCTCCTAGTTTAACATGTTAGGACTAACCCTAGATTTCAACCTTCACTCCATCATTTAGAATCTCAAGCCTTGCATATATGTTGCCATTCATATACACAAGCAAATTAAGATCAAACATATTAAATGAAGGAAACCAACATAATTGAAGAAAGATCCTTTCATGTAACCATGGAAAAATATTGAGCTTTAACCCTAATCCTTAAAATTAAGGAATTAGTTCATTTTAAAAGAAGAAGAAGAAACAAAGATGAAAAAAATACATTGAATCCATAAGTAGAATATTCATAAGAAGAAGAATCTAGGTCTAGATTTACGAATCATAAGAAAAGTTCTCTAAAATCTCTCAAAATTCTCTCATAAAGTTGGCGTAGATGTTAGATCCACTTTCCTCTCCTTAATTTTGCCTCTTTTCTGCTTCAAAATATCTCTCTAAAATAGGTCACACCACTCTTTAAAAAGCAGCTCGAATTGTGTTTTAATATTTAGATATGATATTCTGCATGGCAATGTTAACTACGAAATTGCTTTTGCTGATTGGTCAACTTTACATCATTGCATGATCCAACTCATGAGCCACATAATAACCCATGCAATACTATTGCAAATCATAATTGAGTTCCTTTTTACGAAATTCCTACTTGAGCATAAAAGAAACAAAAAATCATCCAATTCTAAAATAAAAACACTATAGAAGCAAGAAAAATTCCTAATTCCTAAACTAATTTGTACGCTAAAAAGACTCCTATCAAACTCCCTTAAATTTAGAGTTTTCCTAGTCCTCGAGCAAAGTAGAGAATAAATAAGAGAATATTTCAATTCACAATTATAATCCTTTGAACTTAGAAAAATTTCACAACAAACTAAATAGTCAAACTCACAATGAAATCTAGAGTATTCAAATCCATTCTCAAAACTTTAGAAGCAATGCTAAGTGCAAATTAGCCCCACAAATTATGAAAATATAATATACCTTTTTCTCTTTGATGCTATTAGACTAGGTTGATTTAACCTAAGTCATGAACCTCTTTTAATCTTGACAATAAAGATTGATCAATTATAATGCTTTCATTAAGTGATTGTTTTGTCATTGGAAGTTTGATGGAGTCCAAATCTCTAACCTTGTAAAGTTCACTTTAATTCGCGGTGAGTGTATTTCAAATCATGACTGCGAATCAATCACAAGAAAGGATGAAGCTAGGCCAAAGGAATTCACGGACAACTTCGCTACCGCGACACACCCAAAGTTGGCAAAGCATTAGTCATAGAAGAATTCACTGTGTATGTCACGCTTTAGTCGCAACTGCAAATTTCATAGTGACAAAAAAGGGAACCAAAGCCTCAACCATAACTTGCCAAGTGTCCCAGGTATCCGTTGAAGATCAAAAATTGCGAGGGCAAAAGTTTGTTCATGACTGCAACTCAAGCAGTTGAAGTTTTCTCTTCAAACAGAGAAATTTGCAGACTCAGTCGTGCCTAAGTAATTGATATATCGTGACCACAACTTTTAAGAGTGGTTAGAACACGTCGTCCATATTTTCCTGGATGACCAACAAAAAGTTGACATGTGGACTAGCCGTTAGACTCAAACGAGGCTTTCCACCATAATTTTTAGCTCCATAAAGGAAATTGGAAAATCGCGAATGTGACAAGGTAGTAGCGACCGCGACTCTAACATGACAAACATTTAATATTGAATCTACTTAGCACATCTTGGAGATTTATTGATAGTTTTAGTCTAACGTCTTTTTAGTGAGTATGAGCTATAAAAATACTCTATCAGACAGATGTAAATGTAAAAGAATTCATTAGTTTGTAACAAAACTCTTGCCAATTTGCTACTCAATCTTTCTATTCTCATTTATGATTTTGTAATTGTTTGATGTGAGCAATAAACACCACTTGTGAGAGATTTTAGTGTGAGCCTAGTAAACACAAGGTGTAAGGTTATTGTGTGAGCCATAAACACAAAGTGTAAAAGTTTTGTGTGAGCTTGGAAACACCATTTATGTTGAGTGAAATACCCAATTATAAAGAATTAGGGGGTAGATGTAGGGTTTGTTAACACCTAAACCACTATAGACACGTGTCAATTTCTTTCTTCTTCTACTCAATCTCTTAACCACCTTATCCCTCATTTTATTTTTTAATTGAACACCAATTCAACCCCCTTTATTTATGCATTAGGCTAACAAGTGGTATCAGAGCCAAGTCTCACAAACAAACCTTAATTGGGTGAGCAAAGATCATGTCACAAGAGGGAATCCACTTAGATCTCAAGCTTTACTTTGATGAAGCTGACTATACTCATTGGAAGTATAGGATGAAGATCTATCTTGATACAAATGTGGTAGATCTTTGGGATGTTGAGGTTAAAGAATGGAAGCCACCCACCAAAGTGGTGGATGGGAGTGAAGAACTCATTCCTAGAAAAGAGTGTGTTGAAGCATATAAAAGATCAAATGGCAAGAGCAAGAGAGCCATGACAATTCTTCTAAGCTCTTTCTTAAGAGAAGAGATTGGAAGAGTAACATTGCTAAGCAGCCCATGGGATATGGAAAGCTTTAGAGAACTATCACGAAGGCACCACCTTGGTGAAATCCAATCGGCTAGAGATATATGTGACGTAATGGGAGCTGTTCATGATGAAGGAGGATGAGAGCATCAACGACATGACCAATAAACTCCTAGCAACCGTCACTAACATGAAGAAATTTGGTAGGATTCTCACAAATCATGAGGTAAACTCTAAAATTTTAAAGTCTTTGTCGCTTGAAAAGTTTGGTGCTATAGTGTGGAGTATCCAAGAATCCAATACAAAAATAGGGAAGGTGTCAACGGATTTCTTTGATAGGAAAACTCTTAACTCATGAGTTAGCTTGAAAGAAAGATGAGGAGATGAAGAAAATGAGGGGCTAAGGAGAAAAATCTAAAAAACATGAAAAGTAAACCTTAGCATTTAAGTCCACTTCTAAGGAGAAGGAAGTGGAGATAAGTTCAAGTGAAAAAGAAAGTGACAAGGAGGAAAAGGAGTTAACAATGCTCTCTGAAAGGACTAAGGAGGTCATTAGAAGAAGAAAAGAAAGAAGGAACTTTAAAAAGACAACTCCTAATCCTAGAGAGAGATCAAATGAAGTCACTTGTTATGAGTGTGAAAAGCAAAGCCACATCAAATATGATTGTCCCAAGTTAAAGAAAAAGAAGAAAGGGGACAAAGAGAAGAGGAAGAGCTTCAAAGCCACTTAGGATGATAGCTTAAGTGAGGATGAGGAAGATAAGGAGATTGCCAACATATGTTTTATGGCTTAAGAGGATTCTCCTAATGAGATAAGCACTTCATCTCATACTCATTCTGATTATAATGATCTAAACGATCTAAATGAAGAGCTTTTAGAAGCTCTCATAATGAGATGTGAAAAATATAAGTCACAAATGAAAACTTATAAGAGAAAATGTTCTAAATTAGAAGATGGTTACAAATCTCTTAATGATCTTGTAAGTGAATTGATGGCTTCAAATGAATAACTTAAAAAATCTATGGAGAATCTCTCTAAGTCTTCTTCATCATTAGCCTCATTAAGAAAAAAGAATGATTCCATAAAAGGAGAAGTCATTGAGCTTAGAAGCTTTATCTATAAATTTCATAAGGGTAAGGAAGCTTTGGATACACTGATAGTATCACAAAGACCACTCTTAGTTAGACATGGTTTAGGCTTTAATGGAGCCTTCTCATCCATACCATCATCTTGTTATAGCAAAAACACCTCAAACTTTAAGTATTGAGGTCATTGGCAAGAAAGGTGCTCTTAGCACTAAGCCATCAATGTCCAAGGGCAAATGAAAAGCCACTAAAGGGTCAAGAGCCAAGGCTTAAAAAGCAAATCATGCTTACATATATAACAAGAAACATGCTCATGCACACAAACAATTTTCTTCTACTTCTCATCACTCATGCACTTGCATACATTCCCATAACCAAAGTGTGAGAAGGCCTCCTACCCATACTAAGGTTGTGCATAGGAGAAAAACTCACAAGTTTAAACTCTAATGTCATTATTGCATGAGGTATGGACATATTAATATTTATTGCCACATTAGGAAGGCTAATCTCAAATTGGAAGACCCTTCAATGCCTAACCCCTTAGGACCCAAGTATGCTTGGGTACCAAAGAAGAGATGATTTATTTGCATTGTGTAGGGATATGTGGCAACCACCGATAAATCAAGCAATTGACATATGGATAGTGGATGCTCTATGTATATGACGAGCAATATGAAGCTATTCATAACATTGAAAGAAAAAGATGGAAATGTCACATTTGGTAACATTGCCAAGGTAAGGTAATTGGCATTGGAACCATTGGTAAGAACTGTTGTTCTTTGATTGATAATGTTTTATTAGTTAATGACTTACAACATAATTTGTTGATTGTAAGTCAATTATGTGACAAAGGTAATAAAGTCACCTTTTATCTTAGAGAATGCTGAGTCACCACATTAGTGGATGATGAGGTTGTTTTCAAGGGTGAAAGGAAATGCAATACCTACACAATTGACTTAGACAATTTGGCTAACCAATCTTTCAAGTTTCTTATGTCTTTTAGTAATGAGGCTTGGTTATGGCATAAAGGGCTTAGACATGCAAGCATGAATCTACTACAAAGCTTATCTAAAGGAAAGCTAGTGGAAGGTCTTCCCTAGCTAAGCTTCACTAAAGACAAGACATGTTGTCCTTGCTAAATGGGGAAACAACAACAATCTTTCTTCAAAGCAAAAAATATTGTAAATACATTTAAGCCTCTTCAACTTATTCATATGGACTTAATAGGACCTACTAGGAGTGCTAGTTTAGGTGGAAAATACTATGCACTAATCCTAGTTGATGATTACTCTAGGTTTACTTGGGTATCCTTTCTAGCTCACAAGAATGACACTTTTGATGCTTTTAAAAGCTTTGCAAAAAGAATTCAAAATGAAAAGGGTTACTTCATTTCTTCTATAAGAAGTGACCATGGAAAAGAATTACAAAATGAGTCTTTTGAAACTTATTGTTTGGAGAATGTAATTTTTCACAACTTTTCAACTCCTAGAACACCACAACAAAATGATTTTGTAGAGAGGAAAAATAGAACACTAGTAGAAATGGCTAGAACCATGCTCAATAAGTATTCTTTACTGAATTATTTTTGGGCTGAAGCCATTAATAATTCATTTTATATTGTAAATAGACTTTTTAAAAGACCCATGCTTAATAAAACATCTTATGAGCAATGGAATGGTAGAAAACCTAAGATATCATACCTATGAATATTTAGATGTAAGTGCTATATATTGAATACCAATGACAATCTTGGGAAATTTGATTCTAAGACCAATGAAGGTATATTCTTAGGTTATTCCACCTCTAGCAAGGCTTATAGAGTCTTTAATAAGAATTCTATGGTAGTTGAAGAATCAATGAATTTTGTTTTTGATGCATCTGGTAAACTTGATCTTCGGAAAAGTATTTTTGTTGATGCTTTGGTAGGTGACCTTGAAAAATTGGAGTTAAAAGACACTACAAGAAAAAAGGATAAAGATAAGGAAGAAGGTGAATCATCAAGAGTAAATGAGGAATCACAACATCAATAAGAAGTTGAAGCAAGTTAAGATTTACCCAAGGATTGGAGATTCTCCAAGCATCATCCCAAGGACTTAATTTTTGGTGATATGTCTAATGGTGTAAGTACTAGATCTCAACTTAATCTCTTAGATAATAATCTTGCTTTATTTCTCAACTTGAGCCAAAATCCATTGATGAGGCTCTTGATGATGAAAGTTGGGTGATTGCTATGCAAGAGAAACTCAACAATTTGAGAGAAATAAGGTATAAGAACTTGTTCTTAGGCCTAAAGACCACCCAATTGTAGGATGCAAATGGGTCTTTAGGAATAAGTTAGATGAGCAAGGTTTCATCACTAGGAATAAACCTAGATTGGTTACTAAAGGTTATAACTAAAAGGAAGACATAGATTATGATGAAACATTTACCTCCATTGCAAGATTAAAGGCCATTAGGATTCTTTTAGCCTTTGCATGTCATATGAATTTTAAACTTTTTCAATTGGATGTAAAAGTGCATTTTTAAATGGAGTAATTGAGGATGAAGTTTATGTTGAACAACCTTCTGGTTTTGAGTCTCATAATTTTACTAATCATATTTTTAAATTGAATAGAACATTGTATGGATTGAAACAACCTCCAAGAGCTTGGTATGAAAGGCTTAGTTCATTTCTTTTGAAAAATGATTTTGAAAAAGGTAAGGTGGATACTACATTATTTGTTAAAAGGCACAAGCATCATACACTTATTATACAAATTTATGTTAATGATATCATTTTTGGTGCTACTAATGGATCTCTTTGTGAGAATTTTGCTAAGTGTATGGCTAGAAAATTTGAAATAAGCATGATGGGCGAGCTCAAGTTCTTTCTTGGTTTACAAATCAAGCAAACCAAAGAAGGGATGTTCATCAACCAAGCTAAATACACAAAGGAGATACTAGGAAATTTGAAATAAGCATGATGGGAGAGCTCAAGTTCTTTCTTGGTTTACAAATCAAGCAAACCAAAGAAGGGATGTTCATCAACCAAGCTAAACAAAGGAGATACTCAAGAAGTTTGGCTTAGATAGTTGCAAAGTAGCAAAAACCTCCATAAGTGGTACCATCAAGTTGGACAAAGATGAATCGAGTAAGATGGTAGATGAAAAGAGATATTAAGGTATAATCAGATCTCTACTTTATTTAATCGCTTCTAGGCCTGATATTATGTTTAGTGTATTCATGTGTGCTAAATTTCAATCCACTCTTAAAGAATCTCATTTAAATGTTGTTAAAAGGATTTTCAAATATTTGCATGACATATTAAACTTAGGTTTATGGTATCCTAGGGACTCATCTTTTAGTCTCATAGGTTATTCGGATGGGGATTATGCAGGTAGTCTTTTAGATAAAAAAAAGCACTTCTGGAACTTTCCAATTTATAGGAGAATGTTTAGTGTCTTGGTTTAGTAAAAAGCAAGTTTCGGTTGTCTTATCCACCGCAGAAGCAGAGTATGTAGCTGCGGGTTGTTATTGCACCCAAGTTCTTTAGATGAAATAACAATTAAAGGACTTTGGCAAAGTAATTGATCACATTCCCATTAAGTGTGATAACACTAGTGCTATCAATCTCTCTTAGAATCCTATCCAACACTCTAGGAGTAAACACATAGATATTAGACATCATTTTCTTAGAGATCATGTGCAAAAGGGTGGTGCTGTGTTAGAATTTATAGACACAACTAATCAACTTGCATATGTTTTCACTAAACTTCTAAATGAAGAAAGATTGAACTTCATTAAAAGAGAATTGAAAATGCTTGATGGAAGCTCCCTAAAGTGAAAATTTTGATCTCTTGTGTTGATTATTTTTGATACTTGATTTTATTAATTGTATTTATGCTATTATGTGAATTTGGCAATAATTTAAGTATCAACAAATGGATCATAACTTGGAGTGTCAATCTTAGCTTTTTGGTTGTCTACCTATATGCCTTGCAATTCACAGTCGCTATCCTTGACTAACGGTCGTGAATTAAAGGTTCATCTCATCCAGCTGTTAAATGTCAATTTGCAGTTGCAAATTTTATTTTTCACCACGAATTTGTCAAGATTTCAAATTTCTTACCGTTGGAAGTGTTTATTCCCGAGGAATTTTTATCCGTTATATTTTTTAGAAATCGCAATCGTGATTCCTTAATTTGCGGATTCGAAATTGAGTAACTGCCAAGCCATTAAGTGATTTGACTGCTAACCATTTCCAACTATTTATAAATCCAATTCTAGCTATTTCTAGCCATTCCCACACCCCTTCAATGGCTATTTAAACTCCCTAAATAGTGATTCTTATCACTTCATTCTAGTCCAAATCATTTCTCTTTCCAAAACTCTCTAAATTTCTCAAACTCTCTCTACCTTCTCATATGGCTCCCAAGAAAATTTTAAGAGCAGAAAAGGGCAAGGCTGTGGCTCAACCATCTGCACCCCTAACACTTCATTTAATGAAAGGCATCACAAAGGAGGAGAAAGATTGCTTCAAAGCCAACTCTTCAAAAATCATCCTTCCCAGCAAAATCCCTTATACATTTATGCTGGAGACTCTTAGAATCAAAGTAGAAATTCATGCATTCCTATCGAACTTGGGCTGGAATGAGTTCATCTTTCGGGATGAACCCGGTTATGAAGAAGTCATTAAGGAGTTCATGTGCACAGTTCAACTGAGTCGCAAAGCAGAATCAAAAGCAGGCCAATGCGGGTTAGTTTTCGGGCTTTTGGTGATCCATACTTCATTACTTTTGACCAATTTTCCTCCCTTTTTAATCTTCAAGTTGGAGAAAACATTTTTTTCATTATCTTCGCTCTTGATGTCATCTACTCAGAATTTTGGTTGAAAATTTTTATTGAAACCAAACACGACCCGAAACCTTATTAGCCAAATACATTAAAACTCTACCTTTTTAGATACTCCATCATATCATCACCTTTTTCGTAAATGCTAGAGGTGATGGTAATGAGATAGTGTCTCAAAAGGATTTGGCCTTTTTATTTTGCCTTGTCAAAAACAAATCCATCCAAACCGATCGATATCTTATGGATCAATTGATCCACATGAGCACCAAGCCTAAGAGTCAATTCCTCCTTCCTTCACATATAACAACCATCTATCGCTTTATAGGGGCACTTGATGAGGAAAATGAAAAATTCCTCACCAAGAAACTCTTCCCTTCTTAGAATTTTCTTGACCTCACCTATTTGATTAATGCTAAAGCCATAGATCTGGACACATATGCTTATACCCTGGGTGCTTTTGGGCCTAAGAAAATGGAATCTTCCTAAGGCTTTAAAAGGAAGAGGCTCATCATTGAAGAAAGAGCCCTACCAGTCTACCCTCCTCAACCAAAATTGAAATCCAAACTATCTCTTGCCACCATCAATCGTAAATTAGACAAGATGATGAGAATGATGAAAAGGCAGTTTCTTTTTCTCTCACATCTTCATAGTGACATGGTGGATTTGCAAGAAAAATTGGGTGTTCTTTCTTGCCATCTTTTGGATTCTACTGATTTGAAGATACCCAAGAAGAAGAAGGAAATGAAGAAGTTGAGGATGAAGATGAAGTAAAAGGTGAAGACAACAAAGGACAATAAGAAGAAACTTCTGAAGATGATGATGGCTCTCCTGCTTTCTAGTATAAGATCTTCTTGTATTCCTTTTTTCTTTTTTGTTTGTTGTTTTGAAATGCCAATGTTGTTGATCCCACAGTCTACTTACTAATAAATAAAGTTGATTGCTTTCTTTTTTTGTAATTTATTCTTTGTCTTATGTGAATGATGGAATTTACTTTTATGATTGCAATTCTTACTAATTATGCTCCTTATGAACACTTATATATTTGTTATGCATTTGTTCTTTTTCTTATGAACTCTCTTGTTGATCTTGCCAAAGGGGGGAGATAAAATCAAGAAAGAATCTAAAAGGGAGGGGAAATAACTTGCAAGTAAATGGCATAAGTTGAGGGGGAGCTTTATAGTCATTCTTAGAAATTTCACTTTGATTAATCAAATGTCATACTTAATAGGAAATTTCACCTTGATCTTTGAATCAATCACTATTCCAACTTCACAACTTCAAAATTGATGCATTTATTTTTCCTTAGTATCAATCTAAGTTGTCAAAATCAAAAAATGGGAGATTGTTGGACTAGGTTGATTTAACCTAAGTCATGAACCTCTTTTGATCTTGACAATAGAGATTGATCAATTCTAATGCTTTCATTAAGTAATTGTTTTGCAGATTATAAGTTAAATTTTGTCATTGAAAGTTTGATGGAGTCCAAATCTCCAACCTTGTAAAGTTCATTTTAATTTGCGGTCAGTGTATCTCAAATTGCGATCGTGAATCAGTCACAAGGAAGGATGAAGTTAGACCAGAAAAATTCGCGGATAACTTTACTGCCGCGACACACCCAAAGTTGGCAAGGCCTTAGTCATAGAAGAATTCGTGGTGTGTGTCATGCCTTATTCGCGACCATGAATTTCATAGTGACAAAGGAGGGAACCAAAGCCTCAACAACAACTTGACAAGTGTCCCAGATATCCATTGAAGATCAAAAATTGTGAGGGCAAAAGTTTATTCACGATCGCAACTTAAGTAGTTGATTCAAATAGAGGAATTCTCAGTCTCAGTCATGCCGAAGACATTGATATATCATGACCACGACTTTTGAGAGTGGTTAGAATAGAATGACTATATTTTCCTGGATGACCAAGGAAAACCTGACACGTGGACTAGCCGTTAAACTCAAACGGGGCTTTCCACCGTAATTTTCAGCTCCATAAAGGAAATTGGAAAATCGCGATCGTGAAAAGGTAGTAGCGACTGAGACTTCAGCCTGACAAGCATTAATGTTGAATCTACTGAACACATCTTAGAGATTTGTTGATAGTTTTAGTCTAACGTCTCTTTGGTGGGTATGAGCTATAAATACTCCACCAAATAGATGTAAATGCAAGATAATTCATTAATTTGTAACCACACACTTGCCAATTTGCTACTCAATCTTTCTATTCTCATTTGTGCTTTTGAAATTGTTTGGTGTGAGCAATAAAGAGGTTTTAGTGTGACTCTCGAAAATACTTGTAAAAGGTTTTTGTGTGAGGCTAGAAAACACAAGGTGTAAGATAGTTGTGTGAGCCATAAACACAGTGTAAAAATTTTTGGTGTAAGCTTGGAAACACCATTTGAGTTGAGTGAAATACCCAATTGTAGAGAATTGGGGAGTGGACGTAAGGTTTGTTAACATCTAAACCACTATAAACACTTGTGTCAATTTCTTTCTTCTTCTACTCAATCTCTTAACCACCTTATCCTTCATTTTATTTTTTAATTGAACACTAATTCAACCCCTCTTCTTGGTGCCCTAGGCCAACAGATGCAATTTAGAATTAAACACAACACAAGCTATCTTTGCAAAATCTCTTCCTAACATAATGTTATGCATAATTCCATAGGTAGGAACACACAATCAATCTCCACTAATGTAATTGCACACCTAATCAATGATCAAAAAATTTTTATTGGCTTATAACATGGTTAAAAGAAAAAATGGCTTGCAAAGAAAAGGATAAAAAGGTTCAAACAAGAGAATTCCAAGAATGAAAATAATCAAATGATGTTAAAACCCCTATATGTAATCAATATTTTCCCTTTTATTCTTCCATTTCCTTTTTTTACTTCTATTAACAATTACCTAAAATCCAATATGAAACTCAAAAACAAATTGTTAACATAATGCATCTCACATACAATTATGAACTCTAAATTATTTAAATATTAAAGCTCAAAAGAATTCATGATTCTCATTTTTTTTTCTTATTTTCCTTTTTTTTTTGAATAAAAATAGAAGAATAATCCAATAACCAATAAATTTGCATAGATGCAAGTTTTACATATCTCAAATTATGTAATTATTCCACATATCAAACACTTGCACATATGCTCAAATATACAATTAAGAAGGAAATTCTCACTTTTCAATATATATAATGTAAATTCTTATAACACTCAATAATTTCAAATCTAAAATCTCTTGGAGGATAGAGCACAATGATGGTTATATGGTAATAAGCTTAAGGGTACAAAGAAAAAAAAAGGCTTATATACACTTTAAGAGTGTATTTCAAGGCTTAAAAAAGATGTAAAAGATAAAATTAATAAGTTATGGAGGGGGCTAACACAATGAATGCCTAAATCATTTTCTTGATCAAATGTGAATTAGTATTTTACCTCAAAAGATTGTATGCCTTATTCTAGAACTAGAGAAATCTTTTTAACAAACTAGCATGCTCATGTTTGAATCAAAATAAGCAATCAATTTCTAGATGTAATGATTCAAGTAAATTTCTCAATTAAATTTAAATAGAGCATTTGCTTACATTGTTTATCAAACTTATTCAATACCTAGATTTTCAAACGAAATAATCATGCATAATTTATTATGAAAATTTAAAATCTAAATTTTTACAATGTGTGGATTGATCAACGCTCCAATTTAATTCTCTTTCACTATTTGAACAAATAAAAACTTTAAGAAAATTAGATCATATAGAAAAAAAAATGAATTAAATAGAACTAAAGAATAAATTAACTGATTTATTAAGAAAAGAATCCTACAAATTCTAAAAAAAAAAGAATTTGCATTCTATACCTCTCTCGTTAAACTTAAACATGACATTATCCTTATTGTTTCAAAAATAAAGAAAAAGAAAGAACAATGTTATAAAATTGCACTCCCCTAATTGATGTAAAAGTTGAGATATTGATTATGTGAGTTATGCATGATGGTTTGATTCCTCCAATTTCATTTTTTTTTTCTTTTGATTGAGTCTATATTTTTGCCTTTTATGAAAAGTATGTAGGCCAAAAACTAGTGCATGTAGCAAAATTTGAATTGCTTTTGACTATCCTGCTGCGAATGTTATTTTCCCATTTGTTAATTGCTCCTAAAATTCTTATTCTTTGTTTGATGGTAGAGGAGTTATATGTCCTTCTTCAATGAATCCGAAAATCACATTGAACGTATCTAATGGGACTTTATGATTGGTGCTAAACAACCTAATCTCGAAGTTAGGAGGTTTGTCCTTTTTCTTTTCTTTTCATGATGGAATTATGATAGTGAGAAACTCTAAAGTTATCTGGCAAAACCAAGTAGAATAATCTTGGAAAACTTCCTAACCTGACTCCTCCTAATAGTCACCCCACATGTCCTTTCAACCATAAGGTTTTTAAGGTTATTTCACATAAGCATTTATTAACCTTGAATCCTTGGTTCTTTAAGATGTCATATCTTACGGCTTGAGCCTGGTCTTCAAATTCTAAGTACGATGCAAACAATGCTCAGTGTGGTGGTGGTGGTAGAGGGATGTCCAGATTCGAAGAAGAGTTAAGGTCTTGGTGTAGGTTTAAGGAGGGAGACCTGAATGAATGGGTAAATGATCTCTTCTTCACCATTTTCTTAAATGGCATGATTGTGCATTTATTTTGGTGAGGAGATTGAATGGAGTTGTGCTGGTGGAATTTAGATGGGGTGATGAGGTTTTGAATAGAGGCTGGTTTGTTATTAGTAATAGTTAGGTATCGGTTTGGGGAATAAGTTATAGGGGTGGTGTGGGCGGTTAGGGAAGAATTAGGTAGGAGTGTCTTTTAGGGTTTAATGGAAAAAGAAGAAGAATTTAAAGTTTTATTAATCCTTTTTCGGCCTATGAGTAAAAACCCATATATCTTTACTCCATTAAAATGAAGAGATGGCCTAATTTGAACCTAGAAATTTTAAGCCTATTCTACCATAAAAATTTACTTCTCCAGAATTAATGGCAGCCTAATTCATTGTATTAAGACCTAGTTCAACAACTGAAAAGCCAAATCCTTTGTTAGGCCTTTATCTCTTCTACTTCTTCCTCTTCCCTACACTTCTTAGGTAGAGCCTTGCATGGTCCTTGCAATTCTTTTTACAATTTTTTTTAATAACAACCTGCAATGAACAAAGTTAAAGTAAAATTAAAATTAACTAATAAAATTAAATATTAAACTAGAATTGTAATGTAAAATTAAACTTCAAATAAATTTTGTTCTAACTAGCAATTGAATGTGAAAATTTATGTTGGAATAAATGAACGAAAACTATCAAAATTGTTGGGTTGCCTTCGAACAAGTGCTTGTTTATAGTCATTTGCTCAACTTTTCTTGAATTTCAATTTACTAGAATGTCTAGGAGAAAGCTTATCCTAGTTGCAATTCCTCTCTACAGAAATAAGGTTTAACTCTCTGCCATTCACATTAAATGTATTTCCATTTGCTCTTTGTAATTGTACTGCTCTATACGAAAAGACATGTACCATTGTGAATGATCCAAACCAGTGTGATTTCAATTTCTTAGGGAAAACTCAGTCTGGAATTGAACAATAACACCTGATGTGCCACTTCAAACAAATGTTTATGAATATGCTTGTTATGCTAAAGTTTGGTTTTCTCTTTGTAAATTATGGCACTTTCATAAGCATTCATTTGAATTTCATCCAGTTTATTCAATAGAAGTTAACATTTTTCTCCAGCCTTCTTGAGGTCAAAATAGTAGTTTGATGATGCAATATAACTTATACTCTAATTTCACAAGAAGGCGAAAAACTTTCCCAAAAACTAGATGGTATAAAGACATATCAAGAGGCATTTTGAAAGCTATTCTACATGTCTATAATGCATCATCCAATTTCAATGACTAGTCTTTTCTTGAATTGGAAACCATCTTCTCCAAAATTTGCTTCAACTCTCAGTTTTGCCTACTTGTCCATGAATGATATAGGGTGTCAACTTTATGAGTAACTTCATATTTCCTGAGTAAAGCTTCAAATTGCTTGTTGTAAAAATGTGTTCCTCCATCACTTATCCTAGCTTTAGGCACTCCAAACCTTGAGAATATGAACCTCTTTATGAACCTAGTTTCCATCTTGTTGGACTAGGATGGTTAATTCTAAGTCTTATAACTCTTTTGATCTTGACAAAGGTGATTGATCATTATTAATGGTTCATTTAAGTGTTGTTTTGCAAAAATAAGTAAGTTTTTCAAGTAGAGTTGGATGAAGCTCTTAAACTCTAAAATGACTTCCAAATAGCGATCGCAATCTTAGATTCACGATCGTGACTTATGTTGAGACTTACTAGAAATTAGACAGGCAAAATTGTAGAGCAATTCTCGACCGCGATTCATCCAAAAGAGGGAGTCCAAAAGTGACAGGCTATTTCACGGTCTGTATCGTGTCGGAGTCGCGACCATGACTTTAAAAGGAACCCAAGAGGGAATCAAGTCCATAACCACAACTTGACAAGTGTCCCAAGTATCCGTTGGAAGACAAAAATTGCGATGGCAACTTGTTGGTAGCGATTGGTATTCATGAAGTAGAAGATGCAATTTTTGACAGACGAATTTGCATCTTTATTCGCGACTTGTACAAGAAAATTTGCAATCACTACTTTTGTTAGCTGGAGAAATGCAACAACTATTTTTTCCTAATGAACCAATGAGAAGATGACACGTAGACTAGCCATTAGACACAAACGGGATTTTTCGCTGCAATTTTTAGCTTCCATATGGAAATTTCGAATTCGCGGCCGTAATTGAGCAGTAGTGATCGCGACTTCAGCCTGACATACAATTAATGCAAAATCTGCCTAGAATGTTGATTTGATGAGCTTTGGAGTGTAACGTCTCTTTGGTTGATATGGGGTATAAATACACCACCAAACAGTAATAAATAAGAGTTGTTAAGATTATTATTACAAGTGTAAAAGCTTTTAATCCTTTACTACTCATTTTTCTTCTATTCTTGTGAGATTAAAAGTGTTGGGTGTGAGCATTAAATACCATTTGTAAAGGTTGTAGTGTGAGCCTGTTAAAACACTCTAGAGAGGTTGTTGTGTGAGCCTTAAAAACATGTTGTCCCTTGGCACCAATAAGGGGGGGGGGGGGGGGGGGGGGGGGGGGGGTGAAGTGTTTAATTATTGTAAAAAAATATAAAAGAAAAAAAAGAGGGGGAAAAAAAATAATAAAAAAAAGGTGCTGAAAACCTAACAGCTGACTATCTATCTCGTTTAGAGAATCCTAATTTGGAAAAGCTCGATGAAGCCGAGATCAAT
>CATIWR010697888.1:0-62667 GCA_949677035.1 Omphalea diandra | reverse complement strand
ATCTGTTTTTTATTTTTTTAGTCTGTGTGTTTTTCTATTTTTTTTTTTAAAAAAAATAATTTAAAAATCTTTTTATATATATATATATATATATATATATATATATATATATATATATATATATATATATATGTTAGAATGTGAATATGTAATAATGAATCAATTTTCAAGAAACTTATTCTCCAATTATCATATATATGTTTACTACAAATAACTACAAGTCTAATACTGAAAGAAGTCTTATTCAATATATATATTAGACTGTGAATATGTAATAATGAATCAATTTTCAAGAAACTTATTTTCCAATTATCATATATATGTTTACTACAAATAACTACAAGTCTAATACTGAAAAAAGTCTTATTCAATTAAGCATTTATGAGTGAGATTAATCCATCTTTCAAAATTTAACCATAAAACATAATATAACTATCGAGTTTTAGCACTTCGTATATAACATATTAGACTTTGTTAAAATTTGACCACTACAAGGAAAAGGAGAGCAATACCTAGATATACATTTAAAATAAATACAACGAACATGAAAAAATAAGTGAACACGAATAAGCGTTCTACTTAACAAGATATTGTACAATATATATAACACTTCAAAAATAAATTTTATATATTATTGCCTATATAAGTATCTACAAGTCAAATTATCCTTAAAATTTAGAACTATTCAATTATAGTGAAAAATACTCAGTAAGACCATCACCTAACCTCTAAGACAAGTTTATATTCTTAGATGTTATTATCAAACATTGATTTATTATTTAGATTTTTTAGTTTAAATCAATCATTTAGTTTCATATAATGGTAAGCTTATGCCTAAATGAGTATGTTGGTATAATGAAAGAAAAGAAACAACAATTTACTTGGGTTGAGTCATGGACTACGTCGCTTTCTTTAAAACGTTCCACTGCTCTGCCCAAGTTATGTGCAACTACAATAAGCCATAACATCTCCTGGTTAAAATAGCCCAAAATTCACCCTTTGTCTCGATCTAAATTGGACAAAGAAAGGATTGGAAACCAACACCCCAAGCAAATAATATATTGCTCGGAAACAAGAAAGGAAAATTAAGAGGAAGGAAAGAATTATTTGTGGTGTGTTTTGAAAAGAAGTGGGTATGCTCATTATATAGTAGAGATAATCAATGTGTGGTTAATAAGGCAAATTATGATTAATAACTAAGAATAAAATCGTTACTTTGGAATTAAGAATGAGAATAAATAATAATAATAAACCCATTGATATGGAGTTAATAATGGTAATCAATGATAATAAAAACATTAAAGTGAGATAGGTGTAAAGAAGATATTGTAGCCCTTCATTTTCTCAACATTTGTTTTATAAATTTACCAATTCCAACAATCCCTAACTTGACTTTTTAAAACATTTTGTCTCATCAAGCAATAAAGAAAGAACATAAAAAAAACTAATATATAAGTGTACATAAACAAAGGTATCATTCAACTTGTATATTTGCATAGTGAATAAGATTTAGATTATGCTAGAGTGACCTATAGTCTCAAACTTTATCTCTAATAACACTTCACACATAATTCTACCTGGGTGAAGGTTTATAACCATGCATGTATATCACAATATAATAAATATTTTAGAAAGTTTTGCCAAAACTCCATAGGAAGTGGCCTCACTTCCACATTCATGTAAGTGAGTCTATAAAGAGTACTCCTATAGCTAGATACTCCACTTTATAAAGAGTATAACACTCATTAAGAGTTAAAAATGACTTAGCCTTATATCGAATTTAGGATATCATGTTAATTAAACTTCTTGAAAATGGAACTATACAATTGCATGATACTCCACTTTTCATTTAATGACTTTTATTACCCATGGAATCTATGTCTTGAGATCTTTAGTTTATAGGTTAGATTACCATCATTAGTGATTTATCAACTTAAGTGCAGCAGTCCCATTCCTTTTGAGGTTTGGTAAACCTTCTCTCTAGCTAACCTTTTCATTAAAGGATTAGCTAAGTTATCATTAGAACGTCCATGATCCACTTTTACTGCTCCAATTAATAAAATTTCTCTAATAGTATTGTGTTTGCAATGCATTTGTCGCATTTTACCGTTATAATAATGGTTCTAAACTTTTGCAATAGTCACAATAGATCAAGACTGTTGGTATCAGTTTCTCACATAAAAGGGTATTAGAAAGCAAACTCCTTAACCATCCTGCTTCCTCACTAGTTATGGCTAGTGCTATCAATTCTAACTTTATAGGAGATTGACACAAAATAGTCTATTTCTTTGACTTTCATGAAACTACTCCACTAGCAATGCTAAATATGTTAACTAATAGTTTTGGAGTCATTTGAAAGAGTTTTTCAATTAACATCATTATATCCTTCTAGGACAGTGGGAAACTTTCGATAATGTAATCCAACATTCATTGTCCTTTTAAGGTATCTCATAACTCTTTCAATAGCATGCCAATGCTCAATACTAGGTCTATTGGTAAACATACATAGAAGTCTCACAACATATATTATATTGAGCCTAGTGCAATCAAGTAGCATATCGAAGACTACTAATGATGCTCGCATACTCTAATTGTTTAACACCATCATCGGTGTTTTTGACCAACTTCACACTAGGTCATAGGAAGTACATGTTGGCTTACAATTAAAGTAAATATATTTCTTTAAGATCTTCTCAATATAATGAGACTGATCTAGAGTAAATCCATTTTTAGTTCTAATTATTTTAATTCCAAGGATTACACTCGCTTCGCTAAGATCTTTCAAATCAAAGTTCGCACTAAAAACAGATTTCACATCATTCATAATATGAATATTAGAACCAAATATGAGTAGATCATCTACATAAAGACATATAATAGCACAAACATTATTCTCAAACTTATATTAAATGCATTTATCACTCTAATTAATTTTAAAACCATGTGAAATAACAAAATTATCAAAATTTTCATGCCATTGTTTAAGTGCATATTTTAAACCATAAAGAGATTTATCTAGCTTGCATACTTTATTTTCTTGACTAGGTATAACAAAACCTTCAAGTTGGTCCATATAAATTTCTTCTTATAAGTCACAATTTAAAAAAGCAACTTTAGAATCTATCTGATGCATTGCAAGATTATGAATAGTAACAAGTGTAGAAAGAACACAAATAGAAGTACTTATAGTTACAGGAGAAAAAATATCAAAAAAATCTACATTCTCTCTTTGTCTGAACCCTTTAGCTACAAGTCTAGCTTTGTATTTATCAATAAAACCATCAGGCTTTAATTTCTTTTAAAGTATCCATTGACTATCCTATAATCTTACAACTTGGAGGTAAATCTACTAAATGTCAAGTTTTGTTAGACTCTAAAGAGTCTATCTCATCATTAATAGCCTCTTGCCAAAAGTCAGCATCTACAGAAGACAATGCTTCTTGTAGGGAACTAGGATCTTGATTTAAAGAATAAATATAAAAATCAAGACCAAAATCCTTAGTAGTGTGAGCTTGTTTACTTCTTATAGGTTTAAAATCTAATTGATCATTCGTATCATTCACCTTAATTAAAGGCAATTCATTCGAAGTTAAGCCCCACTATTTTTAAATTTAAAAGAAAATTTATGTTCATAAAAATCAACATCATTCGATTCAATAATAACATGATCATTCAAATCATAGAATCTATAAGCTTTACTGTTTACAACATAACTAATAAACACACATTTATATGCTCTACTATCAAGTTTAATCCTTTTTGGATCAGGAATTCTAGCATAAGCTAAAACAACCCCAAACTTTAAAATAAGGCACATTTGGTTTCTTATTTTTCATTATTTCATAAGGAGAAATATTAATCTTAGATTTGGGAATTCTATTAAACACATGACATACAGTCAAAATTACTTATCCCCACTAATGAAAAACAACACTAGAATTAAGTAATATTGCTACTACCAATTCAGTAAGTGTTCTATTTTTCCTTTTAGCTTTCCCATTCATTTCAAGAGAATAGGATGCAGTTTGCTCATGTATAATTCCATGATCTTTATAAAATTCAATAAAATTGCTAGATTCATATTCAGTGCCTCTATCCCTACATAATTTCTTTATTTTTTTTATTAAACTAGTTCCCAATTTCAATCACAAATAGTTTAAACATATCAAATGCATCACTTTTATTTTTATAAGATAAACAAAAGCATAATCAGAGCAATCATCAATAAAAGTAAGAAAATATCATTTACCATTCCTAGTCAAGACATCATCAAGTTCATAAACATCAAAATGAATCAAATCAAATGTTTTAGATTCTCTAATTACTGATTTATGTGGAGATTTAGTAATTTTTGCTTGACTACAATTATCACATTTCTCAAAATCATCTAAAGATAACTTAGGTATTAATTCTAGATTACTCATATTTTTTATGATGCAGTTGTTCACATGACAAAGTCTAGCATGCCAAGTATTAAAAGAAGACATAATATAAGCAGAAGAATAAGCTTTATCAGTAATAACATTTGACTTAAACATTCCATCAGTAGCATAGCCCTTTCCAACAAACACATTATTCTTAGTTAAAGTATACTAATCACCCCAAAAGTTTGAATAAAACTAGCTTTGTTAAGAAGATAGCTTGAAACTAAATTCTTTCTCATCTCTGAAGTATGCAAGACATCTTTAAAGATGACAGTCTTTCCAGAGGTCAACTTTAATTCAACATCACCAGATCCAACAACAACAATAGAACAAGAATCACCAAGCAACACCTTTTTGTCCTCACAATTAGTATAGGATTTGAAAAAGGGTAATAATAGCAAACATGTTATGATGAACTTGTATCTACCCACCACCCTTTGGATCCACCAACTAGATTGATCTCAGTAAAGTTCGCCTATGGAGTAGGACAACACTTACACAAGCAATTTTAGGCTAAATGACCTAACTTATATAGTTATAACATATCAACTATCTTAAAAAGGTTTGTTGTCCATTTTGATTCTAATTCTTTATAGCATTTCTATTTTGGTTGTTATTACGGTTCTGGTTAAAGTTATGACTTCAATTCTTATTCTTCATATGCTTTGCATTTTGTTTCAGAACTGCAAGAGTGGGTTTAGAAATCACTTGTACCTTATCTTTCTTATCCTATTTTCTAGATTCCTCCTCAATACAAATACTAGTAATCAAATTTTCTAAAGAGAACTCCTTAGCTTTGTGCCTGAAAACATTCTAAAAATCTTTCCAAGTAAGAGGCAATTTGTCAATAAAAAAAAACAACTTAAAATTGTTTATCAAGAGACATACCTTTAGAAATGATTTCATGAGCGATATTTTGGAGTTCGTATAACTAAGCTTCCATAGATTTATCATCCATCATTTGATATTTAAAATATCGACTGACAACATACTTTTTAGTTCCAGCCTCCTCGACGTCATATTTTTTTTTTGTAATGCTTTTCATATCTCTCTTGTAGACTTATTAGAGTTATAATAATCATAAAAATCATTAGACAGGGCATTCAGGATATAATTTTTGCATAAAAAGTCATTTTCAACCCAAGTGTCTAACTCCTTTATTTGATCTGCAATAGGATTTTCTAGCGGAACAAGTTTTTTAACGGTGCAAATAGTAACTAGTTTTTTGGTGAACAGAAAGAAAAGTATTTTGTGTTTTCATCTTTTAAAATGAAGGCCCTCAAAACAAAAGGGCTTGTCAAAATTAGCAGTAATAGAAAATAGGTTGGTGGTATTCATGGTAGCAGAAATACAATGTCTTAAAATTATTGGTATAATGAAAGAAAAGAAACAACAATTTACTTGGGTTGAGTCCTGGACTAGGTCACTTTCTTTAAGATGTTTAGCAACTTTGCCCAAGTTATGTTCAAGCAAAATAAAGCCACACTAGAATAAAATAACCCAAATTTCTCCTTCTGTCTCAATCTTATATAGTAGAATTATTTCTGGTGTGTTTTGAAAATAAGTGGGTATGCTTCTTATATAGTATAAAGAATCAAAGTGTAGTTAATAAGGTGAATTATAAGCAATAATTAAGAATAAAACTGTTACTTTGGAATTTAGAATAAGAATAAATGATAATAAAACCATTGATATAAAGTTAATAATGGCAATCAATGATAACAAAATATTAATATGGGACAGGTGTAGAAAAGATATTATAGCCCTTCATTTTCTCAACATTTATTTTATAAATTCACTAACTCCAACAAAGTGTATCTCTAACCTAATACCTATAACCTACTTATTCTTATGATTCGGTGAACAAGTCTTTAATATGGTTACATATAAAATAATGTCATTAGTTAGCAAATCTCAAACTTGATTATAAAGTTCATCATTCATATATCATTCATTTTTTATTTGTTAATTTTGTAACCTAATGACTAATTCTCAAACCCAATCACTATAAATTAATTGAATATTAATCATTAAATACATATATTAAATTATTAATAAGATAGTTCTAACCCCATATCCAAAATCTTTAGTGATCTCACATCATTTTGCCTTTTCACATATAATACAACAAAAATGATGTATAACCATAGCAATACACACACACACACACATTGGAATGAGTGGCAGATAAGGCAACCCAATAGGGAGGAGATGAATTGGGTTGTAAATAAAAATCACAAACACACAAACTAAGTAACATAAGTCACAAATACAAATGAACATAGATTTTATACTGGTTCGGTAATGTAGCCACTCCACTCCCCAAGTTTACACTTAGGTCTGTTAATTCCTTTTGCAGGTTCATGAACAACCTTTCCCTTTTCAAGGCTCAAGGATAACCTTCCTTTTCACAAGCTCAAGGGCAACTTTCACAATCACTCTTTTTTACGAGAAATAAGAAAGCCAACCCAACCACTTATATTTTTTGAGGTACAGATGCCTCTCAATTAGGCAGCAAATGCACTTTCAGTGCTCAATAAAATCTACTCTCAAAAGAGTAACAAAAATAATATTCACTCTACCCAAATACAAAAGCAACACCAAAAGGTTTACGCAACGAGCTTGCTAAGTGTTTACAAGTTATTCACAAGTGTTCACAAAGTTTCTAACTTATTTTTTATCTTTAAAAATGTTCCTTAGATAGCCAAACTCCAAAACAAGTCATTAGAACAGTTGACATTAAGTTTGATAGCTTTTCTTTAAAACTAACTATTAGAGGTGACAACACCTATAGTATATGATCAACGCCTGTTGGCTAACTCCAACACCTATTGTCAATCTTTCCACAACCATTGTTCTCAACTTCAATGCCAGTTAGAGTATGAATAATGTATGTTGTTCATTTTCAGAAAGATTGAACTTGGTGCTCTATTTTTCAAACTCTATACAGTTATTTTCCACACACGTTAAGGAACTTGCAATGCCCATTGGCAATGCTTGTTGGAGAAGGACCAACACTTGTTTCAAATTTCAAAAACTTTAGCTCAATCTTGAGTACTATTATAATGCCAGTTGCGAATATGCAACGCCTGTTGTGAGGGTAAGACCAACACACGTTACGAAAACACAATGCTCATTGTAAGGTTCAATGTGCATAGCTATGTCTAGATAATTATCCATTACCTCAATGCCTATTAGCGAATTTTCAATAATCGTTGAATCGACCATTGCTCATTGGAAAACCTTCAACACTCGTGACAAGGTATAAAATGCATAGTTCATGTCATAACAATTGTCCAACCCATGTTTTTGAGTTGTCCAATACCCGCTGAATGTTTACAATGCATGTTTGGAATCTCACAATGCCCGTTGAATGTGCATAACTACACCTCTTATACAAAAAACACTTGGGATCACATATCCTCCAAGCATTCATACCATTATCCTCTAACATTCTCTCCTTAAAGGATACAAAAACACTAAAATACAAATATTAAAACTTTTTTTGATTTTATTATAGTGTTGTTATCATTCAAATACATCATTTAAAGTAGAGAAGTAATGTCAATGCCTTGGGGTCACTTGTTCTCCAAACATACTCCCTCTTGACACAACATTCTCCCTTTTTTTGAATGATGACAAAACCAAGATGTTTTGATACCAAAATACCAAATTTAAAACACTGAGAATACCAAATGTTACAATACAAAAATACAAATGATGCTTACAAGACTGGATATCACATATACTATATAGGATACCAATTGTTAGATGTTAAACACATTCTAAACATTATCCTACCAAAAGATTTCAAACAAATGTATCAAATCAAATAAATGATTCCAAACAAACACCAATTTAAGCATTCAATCATTTAATCAAAGCATACATAAAAATTCTTTCCTTTTTGTCATCATGACAAAAAGATATGTTAGGAATTCTCCCTTTTTGTTAAGAACAAAAGAAAGAATCTCCCCTTAAAAAATTTAAACAAAATCTCAAAATAAAAATAAACAGGACGATACCAAAAATACAAAACAAATAAAGAATGAAAACTCCCTTTATCTATATGCTTCCTTTTAATAAATCTCCTAACATATTCAAACAAAGACTCAGTTAACATAACTTGGAGTCACATGTTCTATTTACATGATTGAACAAAGCAAAAAAGGAAGAATAACTACTAGAGTTCATAATTCAAACTCCTCCTTAGCACAAGCATGGCAAGCAATAAGGAGGATATAGATACAATACAAATTATGATTTCCCAAAAATATAAATTCTCTTCAAATACTGCAACTCCAATCACCATTGATTCTCCATTTTGAACAAAGGGTGAGGAGCTTCCAAACCTATAAAATTAAACTTTCTTTGGTACCTATTTTCTTGTGGGTTCATGAGGGTTAGCAACAAAAATATGTTCATCTCTCAACCTAACGTAACAAAAGTATGCTTTTTGGCCAAATTTTCGCACTTACAGCATTACCAAACAAATGATTTCTTCAGCTCATTTGTAGAGCCAGTGTTAGGTGGCATCCCAAATGATTGATGCCTAACAAATAAAGGAATCTCTGTATTCTTGATATGCCTAGTACCATAAATAAAGTAATGATTTGCCTTTGACCAATGAGAGTGAGAGTGAGAGTAGTTTTGATTATGCATATATGATTTAGATAAAGGTGAGGAAGTTATAGCTTTGGTAAAAGTTCTCACAAACATTGGCTTTGAGGTGGAAGGTTTAGAAAGATCAAAGCCTATGTCAAGTCTATCTCTTAAAGCCTTTTGAGAGTCTAAAATAAGATCAAGTTTTTCTTTTCCTTTTGTAAAAAAGGCGAGTGAGTCATTCAAAGTTGAGATCTCTATCTTGAGATTCTCATTTTGAGAAGACATAATTTCATAAAATTTCTTTTCTTTTATTAAAGCCTCATTTTCCTTTTGTAATAGTTCAAAAATTTTCTTTAGTTCTACCAATTTAGGTTTTAAAATTTTATTTCTTTCAAAACTTTTATCAAGATCATTGTTGGAGGATTTCAAGGCCTCAATAAGATTTTTAATAGTAAATATGTTTTTTTAACTCTTAATCATCGTCATCTAAATCATTATCAAAAGAGCTAGAACATACATATTCTCCAATGTCATGAGGCAGAGATTGGTTCTTTCTCTTCTACCTATCATTGGTTCTTCTTTACCCTTACTTGGTTCAGATGCACTGGAGTCTTCCCAAGTGGGTTTATAGGCTTTTCTTCTTCTTCTTGTTCTTCTTTTCAACTATAACATTTAGACAGTCTGCTTTTATGTAACCAAGCCTTCAACATCCATAGCATTCAATCTGCTCAAGCTTGCCTTTGTCCTTCTTCTTCAACATCCTTATAAATTTATTTGTTAGGAGAGTTATCTACTTTTCATCCAACTTTTTACCATGTAAGCTATGGCATTTGGAAGTAGCTTTGAGTGTTATCTCAATCTTCTTCTTATTTGCATCCTCAAATGTTGATAGAGTTTCTATATTCAGGTTCATTTCATAGTCAATGAGATTTTTCAGTGGCTCATCAAGTGGCATGGTCTTCAAATCCTTTGAATCCTTGAGAAATATGACCTTACCAAGGCACTCCTTAGGCAGACACCTCAAAGCTTTATTCACAAGTTCCTCATTTGTAAATGTCTTCCTAAAAGCCTTCATTTCTTCAACATTCTCAATGAACCAATTATACATTCTTGTGATTGTTTCATCAGGCTTCATAAGGAAGGTTTCATGCTAATAAATAAGGGTCTCCATCTTGTTTTCTCTGACCTAATTTGTTCCTTCATGTGTGATCTCTAAGGCTTCCTATATTTTCTTTGTAGTTCATACTCACTTTCTTGTACTCACTTCTAGTTAAGATACAAAAGAACATGTGGATGGCCTTGTTATTATTAACAACTCACTTTTCTTCTCTATTAGACATCTCATCAATGTATTTCTCTATTTGAGTCTCATCAACAAATGTCTTCATCAGAGTGTATGGACCTTTCTCGATAATTCTCCATAACTCAATGGATTCAAACTTGAGAAACTAATACATTATGTTCTTCCAATATTGGTAGTCCATTCCATTAAAGAAAGAAGGTCTCACAACTAGTTGTCTTTCTGTTCCATGCTTATTTTAGGTTGTCATGATCCTATCTCTTTTGAAATTATGCTCCAACAGAAGTTAGACTTTGATACTAATTATTGGAATGAGTGGTAAATAGGGCACCCCAAGAGGTGGGGTGAATTGGGTTGTAAATAAAAATCACAAACACACAAACTAAGCAGCATAAGTCACAAGCATAAATAAACACACAGATTTTATAATGGTTTGACAATGTGCATGCTCCACTCCCAAAGTTTTCATTTAAGCCTTTTTATTCCTTTTGCAGACTCAAGAACAACCATTCCCTTTTCAAGGCTCAAGGATAACCTTCCATTTTACAAACTCAAGGACAACCTTCGCTTTTACATATGCAAAAACAACCTTTATAATCACTCTCTTTTATAAGGAATAAGAGAGCCAACCAACAACTTATATTTCCTAAGGTACAAATGCCTCTCAATGAGGTAACAAATGCACTTTTGGTGCTCAATAAAATCTACTCTCAAAAGAGTGACAAAAATAATCCTCACTCTACCTAAACACAAAAGCAACACCAAAAAGTTTGCACAAAGAGCTTGTTAAATGTTCATAAGGGTTCATAAGTACACAAATGACTTTGATGAGCTATCCCCATTTTATTGGTAAGTCTTTGCCTTTCATTCCTAATGCCTTGCCCGCAATTTAAGTAGGGGTGCCTCCATCAATAATGTGTCTCCCAAGCTCTAAGGTTCAAAGGGCAAGCAAGGGAACAATCCTTTCTCTTTTTATCTATCTTTCATGTATTTTTCTTTCATCTTTAGACATTAGATACTCCATTCTCCTTATCCGAGTGGTAAATAAGGGGTAATATATGCTTTTGACTGATATAAAACCTCTCATTAATCTCTCCTAGCTAAACCCACTAAAAAAATCACAATGGATAAAGTTGTTCTTGCTGGGAGAGTAGCATCAGAGGCATCTTTATCTAATATATAATCTCTACAATAGATTTTGTTAATCCAAGAGTCCCTATTTCAAAACAAGTTCTACCAATTTTATAAGTTGAAGCATGAATTATTTTATTAGTATCAGAGCTTAGGTTATAGATTCTATAGATATTTTTTTCCTGTATTAGTACAATTATTATATTCTTGATCATTACCTTTATGATTTTGTATGAATATGTCACCTAAGAATAGAGGTGGCATTAGTTAACGTGGTAACCGTGACCATAATGGCAACTAAATCGAGTTGTCAGATTAGCTAATGTTGGTCAATGTCATAGGTATCCTTCTCCAACTCCACCTTTACCTCCACCTTTAGAAAGGGTAGGAGTTCATGAGATATTTATAAGTGTGGGAGGGCATGTTGATTTTATTTCTCAAGTAGTTGCTCCAAGAGCATATCTAATTGCTCCACCCTCACCTCATATAGTTAGTCCTATTCCACCTTCAATGCACATCTTATTCCTCGAGTTCCATTGGTTCCTTTTCAAAATGATCCATGATTAGGTACTTTAGTAGCTTAGGTGGTCTTGGCAACAGTTTTTACCAAGGGTCAAGAAATATAGAAGATTATTAGTCAAGCAAAGAACATAGGGGCTACGAATTTTTATAGTGTCTTATATCTAGAGAGGCCTTTTCTATTAAAAAATTATTAGACGTTAAACTACCAAAAATGGTTAAGCATTCTTGTGTGACAAAGCTAATGATTGGTGGAATAAAATAAGTGCTACATATGGTAGTAACATGACTTTGTCTATTTTCTTGATTACATTTTATAAGAAGCATCTCACTAGTAAATATAAGAGGGAGAAGCAAGCATAATTCTTTAAATTAATTCTAGGAAGTCCTTCAATTAAGGAATATTATAACAAATTTGAAAACCTATATCGCTTTCTAGAAATCAGGTGTGATTGGTTCAAAGATGGGTTACATGTGAAGATCCGTGGATGGATGACATCTCCAAAATTGTAACACCCTGGACTTATGGCCTTTATTTTTTATAATTAATCTTTTGAGATATTAGGGTATAGCAATATGAAACCCTAACTGATTTTATCCAAAACTTTCATTCATAAACTGGTGAATGAAAATAAAGAATATAAAACTCAATGAGGATATATGTATATATATATATATATATATATATATATATATAATCAAACTTTAATCAATAATTAGCTGGAAATGGAAGTATTAACAAACTAGGTAAATGACAAAACACATTTTTCAAAATTTCTTTAAAATAACATAAGAATCAATATCCTTTTTTCAAAATCTTAAAGTGCTTTTGTGTGTGTGTGTGTGTGTGTCTATATAAAATAATTATATCGCTGAATAAATGATAATTTATAAAACTTTATAATTTTTAATATTCAAAATTTTTTCATATCCAAAACAAAATAATTAAAATCTCAATCAATAATAAAATCAATAAAATATACTAACAAAATCACATACACACTCAACTATGCAATCTACTTATCTTACCAAGCAATGGATGCAAAGACATCTACTTACAACGTAGAATGCAAATCCTAGTCATACGTAGGCAGACCCAATGCTTTCAATCGGAAACCACCTAGTATACGCTCCAAAGGCTTGTGAATATTAAGGGTTATTTTAAACATAGTAAAATACTAATGTTTGTGTAACATCTGACGTCTGAGGTGTGATTGTATGAACAACATAACTAAGTAAATACTTATTTTATTCAACTATAGTATTACTCATCTCTTATACTAAAATTCAAATTAATCTTCTAACTAAATAATAATAATAAACAACAACAACAAGAATTCCAAAATATCCATATCGTTTTCAATATCAATAGAATATAATTTCATTTCAAATTATTCTAAAGGAAAATAAATTTCAAAATCATATATAACGATAATAAAAATTAAATTCCACATATTGTAAATTTATCAAATCTCTAGAATTCATAATCAAAATAATCATTTCATAAATAGATTCAAAAGATTCACTCACCAAAGTTCAATATCAAATAATTATTTCATAAAATAATTCTTTAAATCTAAACTCAATTCTTAACAACTATAAATAATAATTAAACAAAAACACATTTTTTTAAAGTTTATCCACTCACCTGAAATGTAGGATTAAAACCAATTGTCTTCCACTTTGATAACACTAAGAAAATGTAAAAATATCAACAAAATTTATCGACAGAACATTGTCCGTTGGCAAATACCGATAGATCAATGATGAAATGAAGAAGAAAATATACTATAAATTACAACAATCGAATGTTGAGGATACTATCGATAAATTGCCAACGGAATGTATCTATCATTAAACTTTTGTGTCAAATTTTGGCACCAAACTTTACCAACGAAATCACTGATGAAAAGAAATGAAAAGTCACATGGTAAGTGACGAATCATAATTTTCTTCGGCATTCCATGGGTAAGTTGCTAAATAAAATGAAAACATTATATGAACGAACTATCGATGAAAGTACTAAAGTGACAATGGCAACGTCTATCGAAAATCTATCGGCAAATCTATACTCTATATAAAAGTGGCTAACTAGGGAAATCTTTTTTGAACATAAAAGTGCATAAAATATTTTTAAATTGACAATAATAACTTTAAGTTATATATAAATTTTAATTGAATAGGTAATATTTTTAATTTTTGAAAGTGGTTTCAACCAAATGATATTTATATCTTTAAGTTAGTATGAATTTTTTTCAAAAAAAATTAAAATATTAAGATATCAAAAATTTTTTAAATTTTAAATAATTAGTAAATTGATTATTACAATCCTTTATTATACTAACTTCATTATGATTATATTTTTTATTATTTTGTTTACTTGATAACAATTTTATAAACTTACAATATTATAAAATAATAAATTTTAATTATTATTTATATAGATACTATATATAAAAGTGACTCACTAAGAAAAACTTTTTAGACATAAAAGTGCATAAAAATTTTTTAAATTAACAATAATAATCTTAAGTTATATATAAATTTTAATTGAATAGATAATATTTTTAATTTTTTAAAAGTAATTTCAACCAAATGATGTTTCTATCATTAAGTTAGTGTTAAATTATTTTTAAAATATTAAGGTAAATATAATCTAAGTTCAAAGTTTTAAATTAAATAAAAAATATAATTGATTAATTAATTATTATAATCTTTATTATACTAATATAATTGATTAATTAATTATTACAATCTTTACTATACTAACTTGATTATAATTATAATTTTATAATTTTATTTATTTGATAATAATTTTTATGAAATAATATATAAAAGTGGCTAAGTATAAGGGCATGTAGGGGCTACAGTCCTCAAAATTTTCTTTTAATGATATAGTTCTTTTTAAATGAAAACTTGAATGAAATAATCATACGGTATATGTATTCATATTGAAGTATATAAATTTGGCCTCTTAAAAATTGAAACACCCATATAGTATAAAATTTTTGTTATAACATTAAATTTGACCCCTTAAAATTTGAGGTGAAATTCAAAAATTGAGGTGTATTCATCTAGTTAGCCCACCTCAATTAATGTCTAAAAATTATTGTATATTTGTGAAGTTTCACAATTGAAATAGTATCCATATATATAAATAATTTAGAATTGACTTCTATTTAACTCCTTATATTTTGTATCTAATTCTAATCTCATTTATAAAAATTTTATATATTTATCTTTTTATTTAATTTAATTAGTCCTACCAAGAATTTGGCAGAATCTTCCTTGTAATTTGAACTATGTTCCTCATAAAATGAGTTTAATTTTTACAAGAAATCACAAATACACATAAAGTCTATCTAGGGCCTCCAATCATCCAATATATTTTCCATTTCAATATTCCATAATTTCATCAAATTCAAAATAAATATCTAAAATTCTCAATCCATTATCTTATTTATAATTCTCAAACAAATCTTCAATTTTCAATATTAACTCTCATAAATTCTATTAAATAAGCTTACTTTCATTGATTCATCTAACTTTTATAATCAAGTTCAATAATTTCATTTAATCCTAACTAATTCTCTAATATTCACCACTTAATTCAAAATTTCTATTTTTATCATAACATCTTTAAATAGAATTCATAATTATCAGTAACATTATTAATCTCTTCAAATTTAATTAAATCCTCCAATTCAATAAATTTTTTCTAACCACAATTAAATCTCAAATTAACTTAATTTCTCTCATAATTATTCTATTAACTTCATAAAATACCTTTAACAATTCTATAATCCTTAATAACTGCGCTAGGTTCAAATAATTTCTCTAATTAAGATAAACTTCCTTAATTCTCATAATTTAATAAAAAAATTATCATTAAACCTTAATTCTTTCATTCACTAATTAATTAATATCATCATATATCTATCTAGTTTATCTTCATGTCATCAAATATTCAATAAATATTAATTTCATAATTTTAGACCCAAATCACAATTATCGAATAACACATAAAAATTCATAAAACCTCATAGGAACATCAATAATTCGTGAAAATTACATCATCATGATTAGGATGAAAGAGGAGCCACTACCTACAGTGGGTAGAGTTCGTTGATAGCGACCGTTAAGAAAATGGCTAAAGCCATTTCATAGATCATCATCCCAAGAATTCGTAGAAACTTACAGTATCATCATATGAGCTATCGTTTATTCGAAATTGCCAAAAAACTAATTTTTAACATGTCGTTATGTCATTGTCTGGCCTCCATTTTGGGCAAATTAGATATTCATGGAAATCTTGTGAAGACAGCTTCCTATAGAAACTTGAATGACTCAAAATGGAGCTATAGTTGAAGAGATACAATACAAGAAATTTGGTATTTTGTTACAAAACAATTTATCACAATACATATTAAATTTGTCACTATAAATATATCGTGATAAAATTGATCTGTCACCATATTCGTCAAAACAACCCTATCTCAATATGCATATTATGACAATTTATATTTTATCATAATGATGTATACCTTTTATGACAAATATATTTATCACAATAAAATATACTTATACTGATAAAAATCTTTTTATGACAAATAAATTTATCACAAAATCTATTACCATTTTAACATAATATATCTTGTATTGTCACAATAATATATAGTTTTTGTGATATATATATTTATCACAATAAAATATACTTATAGTGATAAAAAAAATTTTATAGCAAATAAATTTATCACAAAATCCATAACCATTAATATATTTTGTCACACACTTTAATTTATGACTTGACCTCATAACTTCTATGTATAATGGCAATTGATACAGTTTTAGCCTACTCTAAGGATGAAAGGTGTGGATTAAGGTGGTTCCCAATGATCACCTATCTTTCATTTTTTTTTTTTTTTATAGTCAATACATTTAATTGCAAAGTTTTGAAGTATAATTATCCATATCTTTCTGAAGACCAATTAATTATCATAGTGTTGACTTTAAATTATTTAATTTCAACAAACTGTAGTCTTTAGAGTGCTCATTGACTACTACATGATCAATAATTATTTCAAAACAATTATTAAAAAAGAAAGAAGCAATAAAAAAATAAAACATTAAGTTATTTTATTCAATTACAAATTCAAAGATGAAATATAATATTCATCAATTTATAAGTAAAAGTCTAACAAAAATTCAAAATATCATATTCAAATAGTAAGAATATCAATAATTTATTTATATCTAAGAAAATTTTAATTTAGTATTAAAAATTTATTAGATATATATTATACCACTTAGCATTTCTAAGAATATACAAATTTTTATATTAATGAAAAGTAATTTTATATACTTAATTTATGGTTTAATTTTAATATTGAATGTTATAAAAAAAAGAAACTGACATTTCAAAATTTGGCATATGTATATTTTTTTCATTTATTATGACAAGTTATTTTGAAACAAAAATTATTTACTGTGATAAAGTAATTTTGTAATAATATCTTTACAATTAAATATAGTGACAAAAGTATTATTATACCAAAATTATGTTCTCATTAATTTTTATTTTGGTGTCAAAATTTTAATGAAAATTTTTTTACATTGAAATTTAATGTCTTTTTATATTGTGACAAAAATATTTTGTAACAATAAATAATTATTTGTGTTGGACTAGGTTGGTTAAACCTAAGTCATGAACCTCTTTTGATTTTGACAATAAAGATTGATCAGTTCGAATCTTTTCATTAAGTTTTGTTTTGCAATTTATAAGATAGTTTTTCAATTGGAAGTTGGATGGAAATCAAAATCTCTAACCTTGTTAAGGTCATCTAAATTCACGACCTGTATCCCCCTAAATCGCGACCACTAATAAGCTATAAGGCTATAAGGAGCTAGGCTAGAGGAATTCGTAGTCGTGACTTAACCGAAGAAAATGAGCTTGAGCCACAGAGGAATTTGCAGTGGCTATCGCGTCTTGTGTTGCAACCGCAAATTTCATAGTGACAAAAGAGGGAACCAAAGCCATAGCCACAACACGCCAATTGTCCAAGATAACCGTTGAATATCAAAAATCACGAGGAGGAATTGTTGGTTGAGACCGTGACTAAAGAAGTTGAAATTTCATCATCAAACAGAGGAATTCGTTGTCTCAGCCACGCCTAAGGCAAAGACAACTCACGACCGTGACTTTTAAATAGCTGGTAGAACACAACGGTTATTTTTATTGGGCAACCATTGGATGCGTGACACGTGGACTAGCCGTTAGACACATATCGAGGTTCTATGCCACGATTTTTGACTCCTCAGTGAGAATTGGAAATTTGTGTCTACGAACTGCTAGTACCTACCGCGACTTCTGCCTGACAAGCATTTAATGCAAAATTTTCCTAGCATAACTTGGAGATTTGGAGATAGTTTTACAGTAACGTCTCTTTGGTGGATGTGAGCTATAAATACTCACCAAATAAATGTAATGCAAGAGAATTGAATTAATTATAACCAAACTCTTACCAATTTGCTAATTTTTTTACTCTTCTTTAAGTGTGGTTGATTGTTTAGTGTGAGCAATAAACACGATTATAAATAGGTTGAGAGTTAGCCTAGATTCTAAAACTCTTGTAAGAGATTGAAGTGTGAGTCTAAAAATACTTGTGAGAGGTTTTTTGTGTGACCCTAGAAAACACAACTTGTAAGGGTTTTGAGTGAATCATAAAACACAAGTTGTATAAGTTTGGTGTGAGCTTGGAAACACCAAGTTAGTTGAATGAAATACCCAATTGTGTAGAATTGGGGAATGAATGTAGGGTTTGTCAACACCTGAACCACTATAAACCTTTGTGTTGATTCTTCTCATCTTTTTCTTCACTTCCTAAACACATAAATCTTCTTCTTAATTTTAAAATAATCCACCAGTTCAACCCCCCTTCTTGGTGCGTTAAGCCAATAAATGGTATTAGAGCCAAGACTCACTAAAATCTTAATAGTGTGAGTAAAGATCATGGCATAAGAAGGAATTCACACTCACCTCAAGCCATATTTGGATGGAGCAAACTATACTCATTAGAAGTATATAATGAAAATCTATCTAGATATGGATGTGGTAGATCTATGGGATATTGTTGCTAAGGAGTAGAAGCCACCCACCAAAGTAGTGGATGGAAGTGAGGAGCTAATCCCTAGAGAGGAGTGGGTTGAAGCACACAGAAGATCCAATGGCAAACATAAAAGAGCCATGACAATCCTTCTAAGCTTTCTCTCAAGAGAAGAAATTGGGAGGGTTCAACATTGCCTAACTATTAATGGTGTTTAAAAGGCATTTGAGAACTATCATAAGGGCACCACCTTGGTGAAGTCTAGCCGACTTGAGATGTACGTGACGGAGTAAGAGTTGTTCATGATGAAAAAGGAAGAAAGCATCGCAGATATGACAAATAGACTACTAGCAATCGTCACCAATATGAAGAAGTTTGAAAGAGTCCTCACCAATCATGAGATAAATTTTAAAATTTTGAAATCTTTACCTCTTGAGAAATTTGGTACTAGAGTGTGTAGTATCCAATAGTCCAACCCATAAATAGGAAAGGTACCAATAGATGTCTTGATAGGCAAACTCTTGACTCATGAGTTGGCCTTAAAGAAAGATGAAAAAAATGAAGAAAACGAGGGGTCAAGGAAAAAATCTAAAAAACAAGAAAAGAAGATCTTGGCACTCAAGTCTACATCCAAGAAGAAGGAAGTGAAAGTAACTTCAAATGAAGAAGAGAGTGACAAGAAGGAGGAGAAACTAGCAATGCTCTCTAGAAGAACTAAGGAGTTGATTAAAAGAAGAAAGGAGAAAAGGAACTTCAAGAAAGCAACTCCTACTCCCAAAGAGAGATCAAATGATGTCACTTGTTATGAATTTAGAAATCAAGGCCACACCAAATATGATTGCCCCAAGTTGAAAAAAAAGAAGAAAGGGGACAAAAAAAAAAAAGGAAAGAGCTTCAAAGTCACTTGGGATGATAGCTCAAGTGAAGAAGATAAAGAAGGACAAGTTACAAACCTTTGCTTCATGGCTCAAAAGGATTCATCCAATGTGGTAAACTCTTCATCTCACTCTTATTTAGATTTTAATGAACTAGATGATATAGATGATGAGCTTCTAGAAGCTCTCACCATGAAAAGTGACAAATATAAGTCACAAATGAAAACTTACAAGAAGAAGTACACTAAACTAGAGGATGAATTCAAATCCCTAACTAGTTTTGCAAGTGAATTGAGGGCTTCAAATGAAGAACTCAAAAAATCTATAGAAAGCCTTTCCAAATCATCTTCATCTCTAGTTTCATTGAGAAAAGAAAATGACTTTTTGAAAGAAGAAGTCATTGGGCTTAGAAACTCTATTTCTAAGTTCCACAGGGGTAAGAAAGTTTTGGATACACTTATTGTATCATAAAGACCTCCCTTGACTAGGCATGGTTTATACTTCAATTGAGCCTCTATTTCTTCTACTCCCTCACTAACAACTTTCATCAAGGCCTCAACATCTCAAACTTCAAGTATTGAGGTTGTTGGAAAGATAATTGCCTAAGGCACTAAACCCTCATTACCTAAAAGTAAGGGAAAAAAGTAACAAGGTCCTAAGCCTATTGCTAAAAAGGCCAATACATACATGTACAAGAAAAGGCATGCTCACTCAAACACACATAAAAAAGTTACACCAATAGCCATTCATACATTTTCATGCTCACACACACATCATGTAGGTATGAGAAAACCCCCTTACTCATACCAAGGCAATGCATAGGAGAAAAAAACATAGGTCTAAACTCCAATGCCACCATTGCATGAAATATGAACCTATAAATGTTTATTGCTACATTAGGAAGGCTTACCTTAAGTTGGAGGATCCTTCAAAACCTAACCCCTTAAGACCCATGTATACTTGGGTGCCAAAGCAAAGATGATTTATGTGTGTTATGTAGGGGTGTTTGGCAGCCACTGATGAAGCAAATGATTGGCATGTGGATAGTGGATGCTCAAAGTACATGACGGTGAATAAGAAGTTATTCATGGCCTTAAAAGAAAAAGAAGGTGGCAATGTCACATTTGGTAACAATGTTAAGGGTAAGGTAATTGGCATTGAGACCATTGGTAATAATGTTGTTTTTTAATTAATAATGTTTTACTTATTGATGGCTTACACCATAATTTGTTTAGTGTAAGTCAATTACGTGACAAAGGTAATAAAGTCACATTTGACCCTAAAGAATGTCGAGTTACCACTTTAGTAGATTAAAAGGTAATTTTCAAGGGTGAAAGGAAAGGCAATACCTATCTAATTGACTTAGACAATTTGGCTAACTAACCTTTTAAGTGTCTTATGTCTCTTAATAATGAAGCTTAGCCATGGCATAGAAGGCTTGGACATACTAGCATGGAGCTCTTGCAAAGCTTATCAAAAGGAAAGCTAGTGGAAGGTCTTCCCAAGCTAAAGTCTTCTAAAGACAAGACTTGTGGTCCTTGCCAAATAGGAAAGCAACATCAATCTTCCTTTAAAGCAAAAAATGTTGTAAGTACATCTAGACCTCTTCAATTAATTCATATGGACTTAATAGGACCTACTAGGAGTGCTAACTTAGGTGAAAAACATTACGCACTAGTCCTAGTTGATGATTACTCTAGGTTTACTTGGGTGTCCTTTCTAGCTCATAAGTATGATACTTTTAATGCTTTTAAAAGATTTGCGAAAAGAATTCAAAATGAAAAAGGTTACTTCATTTCTTCAATAAGAAGTGACCATGGAAAGAAATTTTAAAATGAGTCTTTTGAATCTTATTGCCATGACAATGAGATTTTTCACAACTTTTCAACTCCTAAAACACCATAACAAAATGGTGTTGTAGAGAGGAAAAATAGAACACTAGTAAAGAGGCCTAGAACTATGCACAATGAGTATTCTTTGCTAAATTACTTTTGGGCTGAAGCTATCAATACTTCATGTTATATTGTAAATCAAGTTTTCAAAAGACCCATTCTCAATAAAACTCCTTGTGAGCTATAGAATGGCAGAAAGCCTAAGATATCATACTTAAGAGTATTTGGATGCAAGTGCTATATATTGAATACCAAGGATAATCTTAAGAAATTTGGTTCAAAAACTAATGAGGGCATATTCTAAAGTTATTCCACCACTAGCAAGGCTTATAGGGTCTTTAATAAGAGTTCAATAGTTATTAAAAAGTATATGCATGTTGTATTTGATGAATCTAGTAAACTTGATCTTGGGAAAGGTTCTTTTGTTGATAATCTTATAAGTGACTTTGAGAAATTAGAATTAGAGCACATTACAAGAGAGGAAGACAAGGATAATGATGAGGACAAATCATCAAAAGTAAATAAAGAACCACAACATCAACAAGAAGAATTGCCAAGTCAAGATCTACCCAAGGATTGGAGATTCTTCAAGCATCACCCAAAGATTTAACCATTGGTGATACTTTAAAGGGTGTAAGTACTAGATCTCAACTTAACATTTTAGATAATAATCTTGCCTTTGTTTCTCAATTTAAGCCAAAATCTATTAATGAGACTCTTAATGATGAGAGTTGGGTGATTGCTATGTAAGAGGAACTTAACCAATTTCAGAGAAACAATGTGTGAGAACTTATTTGTAGGCCTAAGGAACACCCAATTGTAGGTTGCAAATGGGTGTTTAGGAACAAGTTAGATGAGCAAGGATTCATCACTAAGAATAAGGCTAGATTGTTTGCAAAAGGTTACAACCAAGAGGAATGCATTGACTATGATGAAACATATGCCCTCGTAGTAAGGTTAGAGGCTATTATTCTTTTGCCTTATGCATGTCATATGAATTTTAAACTTTTTCAAATAGATGTCAAGTGTGTTTTTCTAAATGGTGTCATTAAGGAGGAAGTGTATGTTGAACAACCTCCTAGATTTGAATCTCATAGTTTTCCAAATTATGTTTTTAAATTGAATAGAGCCTTATATGATTTGAAACAAGCTCCAAGAGCTTGGTATGAAAGGTTTAGTTCTTTTCTTTCAAAAAACGATTTTGAAAAGGGGAAAGGTTGACACAACATTATTTGTAAAAATGCATAATCATGATACACTAATAGTACAAATTTATGTTGATGATATCATTTTTGGTGCTACTAATGAATCTCTATGTAAGGAGTTTGCTAAATGTATGACTAGGGAATTCGAAATGAGTATGATAGGAAAGCTCAAGTTTTTCCTTGGTCTACAAATCAAGCAAACCAAAGAAGGGATTTTCCTCAACCAAGCCAAATACATAAAGGACATTCTTAAGAAATTTGGCATGGATTGATGCAAAGTAGCAAAAACACCAATAAGTGCTACCATCAAATTGGACAAGGATGAATCGGGTAAGATAGTTGATGAGAAAAGATATTGGGGTATGATCGGTTCTCTACCTTATCTTACTACTTCTAGACCTGATATAATATTTAGTGTATGCATGTGTGCTAGGTTTCAATCTTGTCCCAAAGAATCACATTTGAATGCTGCCAAAAGAATTTTCAAATATTTATATGGCACATTACATTTAGGCTTGTGGTATCCTACAAATTCTTCATTTAGTCTCATAAGTTACTCAGATGTAGACTATAGTAGTAGTCTTTTAGATAGAAAGAGTACTTCTGGAACTTGCCAATTTATAGGAGAATGTTAAGTGTCTTGGTTTAGCAAAAAGCAAGTTCAGTTGCCTTATCCACTACTGAAGCTGAGTATGTAGCAGTGGGTTGTTGTTGTACCCAAGTTATTTCTATGAAACAACAATTAAAGGATTATGGCAAAGTTGGTGATCATATTCCCATCAAATGTGACAACACAAGTGCAATTAATCTTTCAAAAATCCCATCTAACTTTCTAGGAGCAAACATATTGACATTAGGCATCACTATTTTAGAGATCATGTGCAAAATGGTGATGTTGTATTAGAGTTTATAGACACAAATCATCAACTTGCAGACATTTTCACTAAACCTCTCAATGAAGAAAGGATGAACTTCATTAAGAGAGAATTGAGAATGCTTGATGGAAGCTCCCTAAAGTGAAAATTTTGGATGATTTTACATGTTGCATTATTTCATGATTGAATGATTACCTTATAATGTATATGATGTTAACTCTTTAAGATGTTTAATTTCATGTGTAATTGTGCTTTTCAATGATAACTTGCATGAATTAAACATCAAAATATCAAAGTGGATCACAGTGTTAGATGTCAAGTCTTAAAATTTCATAGTTATCTTTTTACATTGTAATTCGCAATCGTTATTCCATGATTCACAGTCGCAAATTACAAGTACTCATCTTTTTGGCTGACAACCTTCAATTCACAGTCGTGACTTTCAATCCCCACCGTGAATTTGTTCAAATTTTAAAACTTTTGATCGTTGAACATGTCGTTTCCCAAGGATTTTTTGTCTGTTATTCATATTTTTTAGAATTAGTGATCGCGACTTTCACATCATAGTCGCGAATTTGGGTAACTGCTATACATTTAAGTGATTTGATTGCCAACCATTGCACTTCTTCATTTATTTCTTTTTAAACCATTTTTAGTATTTTTCACACCCTTTTTTGGCCTATATAAACCCCTCAAATAGTGATTATATCACTCTTGCCAAGTTATCTATATCCATCATCTTCTTACTCTTAAATCTTTAATCTTCCTTCAATTCTCAATTGGCCCCTAAGAAAGCTTCAAGAGCAGAGAAGGGAAAGACAGTAGCACAGTCTTCTAGACCCAAACTCTATACCAAATGAAAGGAATTATGAAAGAAAAAAAGGATAGCTAGAAGGCAAATGCCTCAAAAATCATCCTTCCAAACAAAATTCCTTCTACCTTTCTCTTTGACTCATTAGGAATCAAAGAAGAAATCCATGTATTTTTGTCTAACTTAGGGTGGAACGAATTTATATTCCATGACGAGCCCGGATATAAAGAAATTGTGAGAGAGTTCATGTGTATCTTGACTCTAAGTCGGAGATTTGAATCTCATGCCGACTAATACGGGTTAGTATTTTGTGCTTTTAGAGATCCTTATTTCATCACCTTTGAACAATTATCCAATCTTTTCAACCTTCAAGTCAGAAATGACATTTCATTCATCATTTCCGCTCTTGATGTTATTTATTCTAAGTTTTGGTTCGAGATTTCCATCGAGACCGAACATGACCCCAAGACCTCCTTACCCAAATATATCTGAACCCTACCTTTTTGGCTACTTCATCGTATCATCACCTTCTCTGTTAATGCAAGAGAAGATGATAACGAAAAAGTGTCCCAAAAAGATCTTGCTTTCCTTTTTTGCTTTGTCAAAAACAAGATCATACAAACTGGTAGATATCTTATGAATCAACTAATTCATATGAACACTAAACCCAATAGTCAGTTTCTTCTCTCTTATCATATAACTGCCATCTATCGATATGTTGGCGCTCTTAACGAGGAAAATGAAAAATTCCTCACTAAAAAGCTTTTTCGCACTAAAAACTTTCTGGACCTCACCTATCATATCAATGTAAAAGCTATTCATCCTGATTCTTATGTCTATACTTTGGGTGTTTTTAGAGCAAAAAAGATGGAAACAACCTAAGCCTTCAAAAGAAAAAGGCTTGTCATTGAATAAGGAGCACAACCAGTCCCAACTACTCAACTAAAACCTAAGTCCAAAGTCTTTCTTCCCATCATCAACCAAAAATTGCAATAGGTAATGAGGATGCTCAAGAGAAGATTTCTCCTCTTTTCCCACCTACACAGTGACCTGGTGGATTTACAAGAGAAAGTAGGTGCTCCTCCTGCCATCTTTCATATTTTGAAGATTAAGAGCACACACCGGAGGAGGAGGACGATTAAGAAGTTGAGGAAGATGATGAGGCTAAGGGAGGAGGAGACAATGAAGATCAAAATTATTCTAGAAATGATGATAGTTCTCCTATTTTTAGATTATCCGTAGGATTTTTGTTATTTCTATTTTTATTTTTCTTGATGTAAACACTGGTTGATCCCACAGTTTATAAATAAATAAAAGTGTTTAATTCTTTGTCTCATATGCTATGTAATTGAAATTTGTTACATGTGATTGTAATTTTTATGATTATGTGAGTTATTATTTGCTCTTTATGATCACTTTATCTCACCTTTATGCATTTCATCTACTCATTCATATTTACCCTCTTTTTGATCTTGCCAAAGGGAGAGAGTGGTATAAGTGATGTATATGGAGAGAAAATAAGTAAAGTAGAAAAGCATAAGTTGAGGGGGAGCATTTTTTTCAAAAACTTTGAGTACTTAGAATTTCTTTGATCATTGACTAGAATTTCATTAAGTATTCATTGATCATCTCATCATTGACTATCCCAACTTCACAACTCATGCATTTGATTTTCCATGAGATCAATCTAAGTTGTCAAAATCAAAAAAGGGGAGATTGTTGGGCTAGGATTGTTAAACCTAAGTCATGAACCTCTTTTGATCTTGACAATAGAGATTGATCAGTTATAATGTTTTCATTAAGTGTTGTTCTGCAGTTTATAAGATAGTTTTTCAATTGGAAGTTGGATGGAAATCAAAATCTCCAACCTTGTGAAGGTCATCCAAATTTGCGCCCTGTATCCCGTAAATCACGACCGTGAATAAGCTATAAGGATATAAGGAGCTAGGCCAAAGGAGTTTGCTAGCAAATTCGCCGCCGCAACTTAGCCGAAGAAAATGAGCTTGAGTCACAGAGGAATTTACGGTGGCTATCGTGTCCTGTGTCGCGATCGCGAATTTTATAGTCATAAAGGAGGGAACCAAAGCCACAACCATAACACGCCAAGTGTCCAAGGTAACTATTGAATATCAAAAATCATGAGAGGGAATTGTTGATCGTGATCGCGACTAAAGAAGTTGAAATTTTCTCATCAAACAGAGGAATTCGCAATCTCAGTCGCGCCAAAGGCAAAGACAACTCATGACCGCAACTTTTAAGTAGCACGTAGAACATAACGACTATTTTTCTTGGACAACCAATGGATGAGTGACACATGGACTAGTCGTTAGATACAAAACAGGGTTCTCTACTGCGATTTTTAGCTCTCCAGTGCAAATTGGAAATTCGCAACCGCAAACTGCTAATAGCTATCACGACTTCTGCCTGACAACCCACCAATTCAACCCACCTTTGTGTTGATTCTTCTCATCTTCTTCTTCACTTCCTAAAGACATAAATTTTCTTCTTAATTTTAAAACAACCCACCAATTCAACCCCTCTTCTTGGTGTCTTAGGCCAACAATTTATTATGACAATAATTTCGTACTAATTTATTGACTGATTAAATATAATGACGAAATTACTATTATGACAAAATTTGTTTCTCATTATTTATAACGTTATTGCCCCAAAAAATTAGCACCATGATTTTATGATAAAATATTATTATGAAAAAATTTTTGTTGTTATATTTCCTTTATATTTGTTTATTATGACAAAATATTTGTTAAATTTTTATTTTGTCACAAGTTAATCAATTTTCACGAGAATTGTGATAGATTTTAATTTTATCATAATAAGACCACATATTGTGACAATACTAATTTTATCACAAAAGTTTATGGCATAATAAGTAAAATTTCATGTAATGATATTGGCTCATGAAGTTTCTGCCCGTTTTATCATTTTCAATGTTGTTGTTGTCGCAGCTGGTTGACACACTTACACACACACACACACACACATATATATATATATACACACTATTTTTAATAATTGAGATATTATTTAAAATTCTTTATTATTATTTGATCTACTTACATAAAATCTCACTATAAATAAATCGTACATAATTTATTAGTAAAACTCACTTAAAATATTTATAATAGTAATTATCATTAGTATTACCTTTAGAAAAAATTTTATACATATAAATTTTAAACTTAAAAATAAAACATAATATCATAAACACATGTACTTAAATAAATAAATGAAGTTAACTTTAAAATATTTTATCCTTCTTAAAATTAAATTAGCCATAATGCTAGTTATATATATATATATATACATGTATGTATCCAATTCATATTCTCCAATAAAAATTCCTTTTATATTATTTAAATGCTAGATTAAATAAAAAATTTAAATAACTCACTAGGAAAATATATTTGATAACTCTAATAAGTATAACTTTAGAAAAATATAAATTTATAAATTTTGGGGTATTACAAAAATAGTTCTAATTGTAGATCAATAGTTAAAGCAACTTTGGACTTAGAAAATATAATATAAGAAGAGCATAAATATTAGTAAATGGGTGATAAGAAACATAGTTTCAGTTCATCTCTGAGAGTTAGAGGAGGACCAGTAAAAAGAGAAGCTAGTACTTTTCACCTTAGACTAGAGTATATTAGTAGTTTAAGAGATTCTTCAATGACTTTAGGCAACAAATTAGTCAACTGCAAGCCAATCAAGGTTTTATGAAATAGCCTATTACAAATCTACCTAGTGTCTAGAAGTAGGGATTCAGAGATAGTTTTGGGACGTGTCAAAGGCGAGTTTTTCCTTAGAGTCCAACTTATGGTAAATTCTATGATGAGGAATGCAAAAATAACAACTTTGGTTGCTTTAAGTGTCATGAACTAGGTCACTTCAAGAGAGATTGTTTGTTACTTCTATAAAGAGTGGTTCTATGTAAGGATTAGTTATACTTAAGAACCAATAATGAAAGGTACCATCACGAGGTATATATGTAATTGATGTAGGTCTTAGTATTGTCAAGCCAAGTAGGCAACTTCGACTCAATAGAGGTAGAGGGCATAGCCTGGTAGGCTAAAGACTCAAGTTAGGGTATTTGATATGACATAGTAGGAGGCAGTGGCATCACCAGAGGTTATGACTAACATGATATTTATTTTTAGTAGAGATGCATGTGTCCTCATTTATTAGGGTTCCACACATTCATTTGTATCATATTCTTTTTCTATCCATGCTAATAAGAAGTTGAGTCTGCTAGATGATGAGTTAGTTGTGGGTACTTTAGTTGGTACTTCTATTATTTGCAAACATGTATATAAAGGTTTGTGGTTCAAGTTGGTGAGCATGAATTAGTAAGGGATCTGGTACCCTTATAACTCTAAGACTTTGATGTTATTTTAGGGATGGATTGGTTATCATGCCACAATGTTAGAATAGATTGTTATAAGAAACTTTTAGTATTTTAGCGTAAATTTCACTTTTCAAGGGAAACAATATCTCCTTTTATCATATATGATTTCTACCATAACAACTAGAAACATGCTTAGTACGGGTTATGAAGCATACCTTGCTCATGTGATTGACACAAAATCAAAAGGATCTAAGCTAGAGTATATTATTATGGTATGTGAATTTCTTGATTTTTCTTAAAAAGCTTTTAGAGTTACCCTAAGATAGTGAGATTGAATTCTTTATTAATGTTAATCCTAATACAACTCTAATTTTTATTCCACTATATAAGATGGCGCAAGGTAAGTTAAAAGAGTTAAAGATTTAGCTACAGGAGTTATTACACAAGGATTTTGCAAGGCCTATTGTTTCACCCTAAGGAGCTCTTCTATTATTTGTAAAAAAGAAAGATGGTTCCTTGAGATTATGTGTTGATCACAGGTAATTAAATAAGGCCATAATGCAAAACAATTATCCTCTACCATGCATTGATGATTTTTTTTAATCAACTTCAGGATGATAGAAAGTTTTCAAAGATGGATTTACGATTAGGCTATTACCAGTAAAGATCAAGGAAGCAAATGCACCTAAAATAGCTTTTACAACTCGATATAAGCATTATGAATTCCTAGTGGTGCTTTTCAGGTTAACTAATGCTCTAACTACTTGCAAACCTTATTTTAATAGATTTGTTATCGTATTGATAGATGATACTCTGGTGTATACTCACAATGAACAGGAGCATAAAAAGCATTTAAGGATTATGTTACAAACATTAAGAAATAAGCAATTGTATGCCAAACTTAGTAAATATGAGTTTTGGCTTTATTGGGTAGTTTTCTCAGGACATGTTATCTTTACATAAGGGGTGTATGTAGATCTTGAGAAGATTAAAGTAGTGGTCAATATGGAACCTCCTACAAATGCTACTAAGATTATTATTATTATTGCTTTATTAAGGATTTATCTATCATTACATCACCATTGACTAAACTACTTAAAAAGAATATGAAGTTAGACTAGACTGAAGAATGCCAAAGCTTTAAGAAGCTTAAGGCATGCTTGACTTTTGTTCAAATTCTTACTCCTCCTTCAAGAAATGGGGGCTTATGTATAGTGATGCTTCTCATAAATGATTGTTATATTATGATGTAACATAGAAGTTGATAGCATACACCTCAAAATAGCTTTGTTTACACGAGTTAAACTATCCAACCTATAATTTAGAACTTGCAGCAATAGTGTTTGCCTTGAAAACTTTGAGTTATTATCTTTTATGAAGAGACTTGCTAGATCTTTATAGATCATAAAAGCCTTAAATACCTTTTCACCCAAAAGGAGTTGAATTTAAGGTCTAAAACGAATTGAATTTAAGGCAAAAGTCATGGATTAAATTTCTTAATGACTATGACTCTACCATTAAGTATCATCCTTGTAAGGCTAATGTAATAATTGATGCTCACAGCTTAAATCTTTTAGCTATGTTGTCCATTTCAACACTATTCTTTTTCCTTTATATCAGGAACTTCAATCTTTAAGAGTAACTTGAGATTAGGTGATTCAGGTGCTTTATTGGTATGGTGCAACACATATTGATATATCAAGTTTGAGAAACTCAAAGTCAAGATGCTTGGTTGAAAAAAATCATCAATAAGGTGAGAAATTGCAATAGTTTAGACTTGTCCATTAGAGAAGATAGAATGTTGTTGTTGGATGTTGAAGTTAGGCATAAATTTTGTATGCCAAATATAAAAATCTTAAAGGAAGAGATCATGAAAGAAGTTCACTATTTTGCATAGTTGGTGCATCCGAGTAGTACTAAGATGTATCAAACTCTTAGAGAAAACTACTGGTGGCATCATAGGAAGAAAGAAATATAAGGCTTTATGGCAAGATATGATGTGTGTCAATAAGTTAAGGTGGAAAGGTGGAACACTAGTATCCAACACACACTTTAAAGCAGCTGACTATTTTAGAATGAAAATAGGAACATATAACTATGGAATATGTATATGGTTTAACATGAAATTCTAGTACGTATGATGCAATATGGGTGGTAGTTGATAGATTAACTAAGTTAGCACACTTTTTTTATCTATCAAGATGAATTATTCCTTTAGCAAATAGATGAAATTATATATTATGAAATTATGAAGTTACATTGTGTTCCAATGCCTATTGTGTCACATAGAGATCTAAGATTCACTTCTTCAGTTTGGCCCGATATTTAAGAATGCATTATGCACCAAAGTACATTTTAGTACTTCATTTCACCCATAAATAGATGGTTAATATGAAAGAACTATTTATACTTTAGAAGACATTTTTATAGCATGTATGATAGAGTTTGGTGGTAGTTAGGATGAGTGTTTACCTATTGTAAAGTTTTCTTACAATAATAGCTACCATGCAAGTCTTGGTATGGCTCCATATAAAGCATTATATAGGAGAAAATGCAAAACACCAATTTATTAAAGAAAAGTAGGGGAAAAGATATTGGCAACTCCAAACATTGTCCGAAAAACTATAAATAACATTTAAGTGATTAAACATAGATTGAAGGCAACTCAAGATAAGCAAAAGAGCTATACAGACTTAAAAAGGAAAGATATTAAGTATAATGTTGGGGATAAGGTCTACATGAAGATTTCTCTTTGGAAGGGTGTTGTGCAATTTGGAAAGCATGGCAAGTTGAGTCCATAATCTATTGGGCCATATGAGATTCTTGAAACGATTGGCCCAGTTGCTTATCACTTAACTCTACCTTTAAATTTGTCCAAATTTCATGGTGTTTTCCATGTATCTATGTTGAGGAAATATAGGATTGATTGTTCTTACATCCTTAGTATCAATTAGTTGCATTAAGAGAATATTTGACTTACAAGGAAAAACCTGTACAGATTTTTGCTAGAGAGGAGAAAGTGTTGAGAGAAAAGGTTTCTCTCTAGTCAAGGTGTTATGGCGAAACTAATCAAAAGAATAGGCAACTTGAGAATAAGAAGATGATATGCGAACTCAATGCCCTCATATTTTTCCTCCTTCAAGTATGTTGAATTTCGTGTATAAAATTCCTTTAAGAGGAAAGATTGTAGCCACCATTTTTTTAAAAAAAAAAAGAAAAAAGAAAAGGATAAAAATTGAGAAAGTTAGGGAGTTGAACCAGAATTAATAAAATCCTAGTAATTAAATAAACTATAATCATTTATATATTAACTAGAAACACAATAAAAATATCAATGAAGATAAATTCTTTTTATGAATTCAATAACTGTAACATGATCAAATCAATGCAACATGTGTTTCTAACCAATAAAAGTCCATCATGGTGAACATTAAATTTCAATTACTTCAAAAAATAAATGGGTGAAATGAATGTCTAATTCATTATCCAGTTGCACTTGACTAAATTATATATCATTATTTATTTTTAATTTTCTCATTATAAAGTTAGCATTAGAATAAAATAAAATGAACCAAAGCACATATTTGAGTTTTGAAATCTTGATATACTATAATCATAGAAATGAGCAGGCTCTACCCATTAAGACAAAACGTAATACTATAACCTACTCACAAACCTAGAATGACAACTTCAATAGAAATTTATAGAATTTACCTACTTTAAATGTTGATTGGTTCCTCCAACAAACTTTTTCCTTGAAAAAAGACCAAAAGAAAAGCTTATTGCATATTGAAAGACATAAGGATTTCGAGACTTCAACAAATTATAGAAAGGGTATCAATGTTGAATTGAGCAGAAAAATGAATATGGTAAAAATTAGAAATTTGAACTTTATCATAAAGTTATTTTAAGAAATAAGTTTTTTTTTTCTTTTTTGCTTTAACTCCTCTATCTTGTAAACATTTAGTAAAAAAATTTATTTTTATATTGTCATCGAATCAATTGGATCAATTACTTGTTAATCTATTTGGTTTAATTTTGATTCAATATATGTCAAGTTGACTGCATTAGACCCAACCCAAAATATTCCATGTTATTTTGAGTTCGAATTCTTTTGGATTCGAGTCAAATTTTTATATCTGTCAAAAATTACCACCTCTACTCTATGGTCTCATATTTCTTCATGCCTTAGATTAAAGGTGATAAATGAAATGAATTTGAGTTGCAAACAAATTGAATTAAGCTATCAAATTAAAGTATATGTAAGATTTTAACTCATTTGTTAAATTTCAATCGGGCCACTTATTGACTTATTGACTTTTAAAATAAAAAAAATATTATTTTAACTTTTAAGTAAATTTTAAATATTTATAATAATTTAAATTGAATCAAATTGGAGCCATAGATTTTTTTGAATTTGACTGGAAAAATATTCATATCATTTTGTAATCGAATAAATTAAATTTCCTTTTAAATTGTGTTAAATCGATTCAAGTAGAGATGATAAATAAGTCAAGTTAGAAAAAGTTAGAATCAAATTAATTTTAGGTCAATTTAATTTGAAGTTAAGTTCTTTTATGTGAATTTAGGTCAATTCAATTTGAGTTGTGAAGTACTATAATTACAAGTCAAGTAGGGTTAGATCATCAAATCAAAGTGTAAAAAGAAATTTGAATCATATTTTGAATTGAATTAACTTTGACTTTTCTAAAAAAATAAAAATTATTTTAATTTTTAAATAAATTTTTATTATATTATATAATTCAAATTTGGTTAAATCTCAAATCAAATTGAGATCGAATTGATTCATGAGTCAAATCATATTTAAGCTGAGTTAATCTCAAATATTAGATTTAAAATCAAATCAGAAATTATAAATGATAACATTCGTATGACCGAACACTTAATGAACAGACACCTGTCCATGAAAATATAAAGATACTTGGCTGAACGAGAATGAACCAACCGAATCGAATGATGAAAGGATAAGCTGAAAGGGTGAATAGCTATCTCGTTCAATAAATTCACTAAAAGGAAAGGAAATATATAACGTTCGAGTGTTGAAGGACGGTTACAAATTATATGTTTCTTCTAATATTGCAAAAAGTGCGAATAAGGTAAACATAAATTATTCTTAGTGCTACTTGATAAGAATTCAGAAGGCACCCTACCTTCCCAAGGTATGTTTTTACTAAGCATTCCCCATTTTTGAAAAACTCTAAGCTCTCATTCTCAAGCTCAAAACTCTCATGACTAACTTAAACATCATAGTGACTATAAGTGATACAGTCCCCTAAACTTACATTGTTCATTCTTGTCTAGGTCATTATCCCACTAGGCGATAAAACGCATCATCAATTTTAGCCATATATGGGAACTTCCTTTCATAATTCCATTGATTACTTTCTTTAAAAGTTTCCATCTTTACATTTCCAAGTCTATCTTTCCACTAAAAACTAAACCTTTACCTTAGATCCAAGAGAGAGATGGCCCAACACATAAAAGACAATCACATTCCTACTTTTCTAGCTCACAAGGAAAAAAATGCATCCTCAGGTGCAACACTAATGAACATTAAGTGAACCACTATTAATAATGAAACCACTGCTGCAAAAAAGGCCTTACCACAATTCCAGGATACCTTAGCAAAAACCATGCAAGTCGTCCTAGATAGTTTCAATCAGCAAATGGCTAAGGCTCTTAAGGAAAATCCAACAGTCCTCAATACTTAACATCCTAGGGAAATCCTAAAGAGCATAATGGAGAGCCATAACCACAATTGTTAGACCCCTAAGGTTCCAAAACTACACAAAAAGCAAATAGAAAAAAAAAGCCATAATAAAGTATGGTAAAAAGGTGATAGAGACTATCACTGATAATGAAGCCGACTCCCAAATGGAGCACTTAAAAGCCAAATCAAGTTTTGTTAAAAAATACCTAAGGGTTTTACCTCTTGTATGGAAAATCATTTAAAAGAAGTTTCCTCCTAAATGGAAATTTCTAACACTTCAAATGTACAATGGAATAGAGGATCCATGAACTCATATATCCACCTTCCAAATGACTATGCTACTCAATGACATTTCAGACGCCATCCTCTGTAAGGATTTCCCTACTACACTCACTGAAACAACATAAAAGTGTCATCTTCAATTACCTTCAAGCTCTATTCATTCTTTTAAAGAGTTAGAGCGAGATTTTCTATTAAAAAGAACAAGTTCTTTAAGGTCTTGCAAGCAAATAGATAGAGAAACCCTCCGAGAATACGTTGATAGGTTCAATAAAGAAGCAATGGAAATCAATACTATAAATGTGGAAACAACTGTAAAGGCCATAAGGACAAACTCTATATGAAGGCCAAAGACTCTTACTTTGAGTTGATCTCCATAACTCAAAGATATATTAAACTAGACGAAGGAAAAAGAAAGGAAAAAAAGAATAGAGAATAGTGGAATCATAAAAGAGCTTAAGATAGAAGAATAGATAATTTTGCACATCGAACCCTACTAAGCTACAATCCTTCATCCACCCAAACAAAGAGCAATGTAGATACATAATTTACACCATTAAATGACACTCGAGGTAATATTCTCCTCTAGATCAAACAAAACAGAACTAACATAAAGTGCCACAAAGGCTAAACTGCGAAAGGGCTGCCAAAATTGATAAAACTTTGTTTTACGGATTCTATGAAGACCATAGACATGATACTTAATAATGTTGGGATCTCAAAAAGGAAGTGAGAGACTAATACAAACTGAAGCCTTTAGAAAGTTTGTCAAAGATGACAAAGGAAAGAGACTAGGGGACAAGGACACTAAACAAGGAATGAAAGAACGCCATAACAAAAGGAGAATTGGAGTAATCAATATGATCATAGGAGACAATCGGCCTAACCCCTCCTCTAAAAGGTAACAACATTCAAGTATCTTCCTCATTAATACCCAGAAATAGAGCATGTCAACCATTACGTTTAGACTAGAAGATGAGAAATACATTGAAGGCCCTCATAATGATGTCCTAATAATATAAGGCATCATAAATAAATATCTTGTCAAGAGGCTACTTGTGGATGGGTGTAGTGCCCCAAATGCACTTAGTGAGCAAACATATAAGGCAATGGGATGAGTCTTGGCAAACCTCAAAAGCATAGGAAAACCCCTTATTGGATTAAGGAAAACTAGTTTCGACCCTTATGGACCACAACTTTAACAGTAGAGATGACTAATGAACAGTCCGACCTAACATCTATGAACAAAACACTATTCCACATCATAGTTGAAGAGTTCTCGTATAATGGAATTATACCTCTTTAAGACAACAACTATTCATAGCATAAGATGCCTAAACATAAAGATCCCTACACCTAAAGGATTAGTAACCATCAGGGAAAGCTAGAAGCCAGCAAATGTGTATAACCACATGGCCTTTCAACAAAATGAGAGAATGACAAACACTTAACCAATAAATCCCAAACAAAAAGGATAGTTAGAACTAGTTGGTGAGTTAACTGAACTAAAAATTAAAACTGACAAAATAGTTAAATATGGTGCAAATACGAGTCAGCCAGCAACGAGTAACTCATCCATGTCATTCTAAAGAACATTGAGATGTTTGACTCCAAATAAGAAAAAATACCGGGGATCCACCCTTCAATAGCTTGTCATAAGTTGAACATGGCTCCTAAGGCAAAGCTTGTCAAATAGAAGAAAATGAGGTTTGCCTTAAAAAGGAAAAAAGCTATAGGACAAGAACTATCCAAACTTTAAAACGCAATTATTATTAGAAAAGTGAAATAAACTCACTAGATGACCTATGTTGTTATGATCAGGAAACCAAATGGCACATGGAGGATATGCATTGACTTCACTAATTTGAAAAAGGCATGCTCAAGGGATAGCTACCCGCTGTCAAACATCGACTAGCTAGTAGACTCAACTGCCTATTTTTCTAAGTATAGCTATTTAGATGTTGCGCAAGGATGCCACTAGATATACATGGAATTAGAAGATGAAGAGAAAACTACCTTCATTACAAATCAAGGAAATTATTGCTACACAAAGATGCCTTTCAGGTTGAAGAATGCAGAAGCAACATATCAGAGACTCATGAACTTCATGTTCAAAGACCAAATCAATAACAACATAGAAGTGTACATATATGATATTATTATTAAAAGTGAAACTGATGAGTCCCATACAGATGATAAGTAGGAAGTTTTAAGTGTTTTAAATAGGCATGACATAAAACTAAACCTAGAGAAGTGCACTTTTAGAGTGAAAGTAAGCAAGTTTCTAAGGTTTATGATTTCAGAACTAGGAATTGAAGCGAACCCTGAGAATATCCAAGCCATCCTAAACATGAAACCTCTTAAGACAATCAATGAGGTTTAGAAGCTGAATGAAAAAATAACAGCATTAAGACAATTCATATCTTGTTCAACAAAAAACATCTTCCATTCTATAGAAGCCTGAAGAACGTAAAGAACTTTAAAAGGTTAGAAGATTGTCAAACAATATTTGAAGAACTCAAAGCGTTCCTTACCTTCTTACCTCTCCTAAGCTGACCCGAAGTAGGGGAAACACTTTATATGTACCTAAAAATAGGACAAGAAACGTTAGCCTTAATTATAGTTTGAAAAGCAAATGGCAAACAACATCCCATCTATTACACTAGTAGAGTCCTTCGTGGAGCCAAGATAAGATATCTTAAGTTAGAAATTCTTGTTATGGCCTTAAAGATCTAATGTTTAGCTGACTTTGTCTTGGAAATGACAGGTGACAAATATGTAAAGCCTTATCAAAAGATGCATGGACACTGCATGTAGATGGAGCAATAAATGAGCACAGAGCAAGAGCAAAAGTCATCCTCCAAAACCCTGGTAAAGTTAAAATTATATATGTGGTTGGTATAAATTCAATGCTACTAACACTATTGCAAAATATGAAGCTCTAATCACCAGGCTAAACTTAGCCCTTAAAGTAAAAGTGAATGAGTTGTCAGTGTTCAATGACTCTATACTAGTCGTCAACCTTCATACTAAAGATGACAACTTAGCAAAGTATTGAGGAGGTGCCAACACTTATTCAATAAATTCACCTAGCAAGGAGGAACATGGAATATTACTTGAATCCTTAGAAAGGCGAACATGGATGTAGACAACATCACCAAAACAATTATGGAATAAAGAAAGACATTTCAAAATATTCCTCATTAGAAAGAATGACTTCAACCCATCATAGCTGAATAGGAGATTTTCAGTATACCAGAGTTAGACGCATGGATGAAGCTTATCATTCAAAATCTAGATAAGGGAGAATTGCCAGAAGACTGGGCAGAAGCTATTAAGATACAATAGAGATCAGCAAAATATTCATATTAAGATGAGAAGTTATACCAAACATCAGTCTTTTATCCTTAGGTAAAATGTGCCTTAAAGAATGAGGGTAACTCCGTTCTTCAAAAAATACATGAAGGAATTTATGACACTTATGAATGATCACTTGCTATAGCTCATAAAGCCTTACTCTAAGGGTTCTACTAGCCCACCATCAGGAAAGATGCATAAGAATTGGTGTAATCTTGTGAAAAATGTCAAAAACTTGACAAAATCTCTAGAGTCCCAATAGCTCAGTAGACCATCATCAATAGTCCCTAGTTGTTTGCCTTATGGGAAATGGACATCTTCGGACCTTTCCTCCGAGCAACAAGATAAAAAAAAAAGTTTATCATTTTCACCATTGATTACTTCACTGAATGGATGAAGACCGAAGCAGCATCCACCATCATAACAAAAAAGGTAGAAATTTTCTTTTAAAAAGAAGTCACTTATGGATTCAGTAGCCCTAACACTCTCATCACAGATATTGGCAAGTAGTTTGACTATGATAGCTTCAGACAATTTTGCAAGAACCTCTATATCTCCAGACAAATGGGTAAACAGAGGTCACCAACAGAACCATCCTTAATAGAATAAAAAAGAGACTCAATAAAGCTAAAGGAGAATAGGCTGAACAACTAACTCACATTCTCAGGATGTACCAAACGACTCCCAGAAGAGTCTATAGAGAATTACCTTTTAGCCTAGCCTATGGCATAGAAGTAGTAATTCCAATAGAGATTAGCATGAACAGTCCCATAGTACAACATATTGACCTAAATGTTAAAAATGAAGGGGAAAAGTTACACATAAACCTGCTTGAAGAATGTAAAGAACAGGTAACCATCCGAGCAATAACTTATAAGTCAAAAGTTGTTTCATATTATAATAAGAGAGTTTACTAAAGATCTTTTAAAAAATGAGATCTTATACTTAGAAAAGAAGAAATAAGCAAATGAGATGCATATAAACTAGAGCCTATCAGTTAGCCACACTAGGGGACAATCAATCTTAAGATTCTAGAACGTAGACAATCTTTGTAAATATTATCAATAAAAGAAGTATTTTAGTATTTATCGTCCATAAAGGGTCCGACCACCATAAAAGTCGTAATGTTTTTTACCTTACTATAATAAGGGTTCGATTATCCTAAAAACTATAAAATTCTATTAAGTAAAAGGCTCAGCCAACCTCGAAGGCCATAAAACAAAAATAAAGGTTTAATTCACCTAAAAAATCATAAAATTATGTTAAGTATAAGGCTCGGTTCACTCATTAAAGCCTTACAAAGTGAAACATAAAAGGTTCGACTAACCTAAAAAGTCATAAAAAAAACTATAAAGAAATCAGTCTCCCTCAAAAACCATAACCTTTTTACCATATGAGTAAAGTATGAAGAACAATAAACATTGCTAAAAGTTGAATCAGATGCAAGTTTGTACTACTTTAAGAACTTATAAGTGCGAAGTGTTAGTTCTCTAAATATCCTTGAAAGATTTGGTTGAAGGATCATTCATCCAAATAAAGTAAGGATTATTGTGTACCCAGTTATCTTATTTAGGCTTTTTAAAGTGCCAAAATGCTTATACACAACTTTACTTAGTCAATTTCTATCTCTTCGCAAACACTAAAGGATCATTCTATTATCACTTGCTTTAAGTAACCAATACTAGGAGAAGAAATGGTATAGAGTAAACATAGAAGAATTTATCATTCATATTAAAAAGTACAATAATGGAAGAAGTACAAAAGTGATACAAAAAATTATTTAAGAAAGGGAAAAACTCTGTGTCTGCCAATTTCTTCTGCCCTTTAAAAGATTTATCTAATTCCAGTGTTGGAGACTTCTCCATGTCCACTATCTCCCTTAGGTCTTCAATAGTAACAGCTACGAGGGGATCTAAAGGGTTAGGATCAGAGCTAGTAACACTTGAAGTAGATGCACCAGCTTCCTTCTCAACAAAGAGTGCAATAAAAGGATCCTTCATGAAGACCTAATGAGGAAGCTAGAAGTTTGGCTAAGAAATGGTTCTCCAGAGATTCATCTTTGTGAGGAACTATAGCCACCTGCACCATTTTTTCTTAGTGTTCATCATGTACTAGACAGTAAGAAATGGAGCATTAAACATTGATACTCCTTCATTGTCTCTTCGCTATTTTTTAGTACAAACAACTACATCTTCTTAAAATCCATATGCTTCAGCCTTGACAGGTTGATCCCTGGCTAGTGTTCCTCCAAGATCTTCTTCACCCTTTAACCATATACTATTAGAACCAGTAAGCATAGAGAACCCATCTCCTCTCTTTCTCGACTTAGGGTAGCAGTGTAGTCCACCATATTATGGAGACTTCTTTATTATTGAGCAAGAGACCTTTATATTGTTGGTCCTTCCTTACTATTTGTTCATCGCTCTAAACCAAGCTTTTCTCTAGCTTTTTCACCTACAAACTTTTTGAATTCATCTTTTTGCCAAAAGACTTGCGAAGTTGGTTCAGCTCAGCCTCATGTTCAACAACTAACTCTTTTATTTTTACCTAAGGTGCCTAAAGTTTTTTAGAGGCTTCGCACTCAGCCTCTTTTATTTTAACATTAGCAACCTATTCAAAAATAAAAGCATTCATCAAAAGACTATAAACATTAAACTAAAGAAGAGTAAAAGGTATCTAAAACTTACGACGATTGACTAGTCAACATCAAGTCTTCTCTTTCGGCTTTCATTAAGTGCTTAAAGACCTTATAACATATAAATCGCTCCTATGCACTCTAAATTCTTCGAATGAAGCTCTGACCAGTCTTGTTTGTTATGTTAAAGGCCAATAAAGTCCATAAACTTATCACAAATGGCTAAGTTATAGACAGTGCCATTTAAGTTTAATTCTAGCCATGCTTAAGGATTCGAGCAACTTTCTCCTAAGGCCTGGAGGGATTCTACTTATTCCTATCCTCTTGTCTCATCTTTAGTAGGTCCCTCCACCTAAAAAAGCTCCCTCTTCCTCTTAGGACTCTTCATCGCTTTCTTCCTTTTGCCTTTAGCCTTTAGGACAATCTTGATAGAAGGGATAGAAACTATTATAGCAAGAGCAGGTATTAAAGCCTTTTACATTGAAGGTATGGGAAGGACCAAAGGTTTGGTTGCCTCGTCAACCTGATCGCCTTTCCTAGTCTATGTTTCAGTAATCCTCGAGGGGAGATCCTCTAAAACGTCTTTAATAACATCCAAATTGACAAAAACATTATTAAAGAACCTTATCTCACCGACCCAAACAATGCATCAGATATTAGTAATGTATAAGTAACAAAACTCAAAGTCCATACCCCATCCTTCTTCTTCTTTTTCCTCTCAGGGTCAAGTTGGATTTCAACATTTTCATTCTCCTCAACTTCCTTATCATCCTCTTTCGACCAATCCCCCACCCTTACCTCTTAAGAAGATTTTCTGGAGTTGAACCTTGGTTTCAAACGAACTATCTAACATATTTATTACAAGAGGGTTGGACTTTCAAACACTCTCCCACTATATCCAATAGCATTCCAATCTCTTTTTCATCAATAGAGGTTAACAATACAAGGGCTTTGTTAATGAAGGTCTTGGGCAAACTGGTGAAGGTCGTCTAATGCACAACTACAAAGAACTTATTTAGCCAATCCTTCATAGAGGAAGGAAGGCTAAAAACCATTTTGTTGTTTGTCTTCGACGTTAGTGAAAAGAACATCTCGTTCGAATGGCGAGTCAAACTATATAGCTATAAAATGTGAAAGGTATTTAGGACTAAACCTTTCACCCTGCAGATCTCTATAAGGCTGCATAGGATCCAAATAATGTTCAAGTGCAACTGGGCCAGGGGAACACCATTGAAAGCAAGAAAATCGATAATTATAAGGATGAAGAGAAAACTTCAACCCTACCTCCAACCGCTCTCAATAAACAACAATCATTCTAGAACTCAATAGGGACTTGGTATTGTGGAGAACACGCAGTCGTCCTATACACCTTTAAAATCTGGTACAACTCACAAATATACTGCAAATCTATAGTTTTGATAATAAAAGAGTGTGTCCCTAATTTTGCAATGGCTTGCCCAATTGTTGAAGAAGATGAAGATGAGCTAGGCATTTTATACCAAGGGAAAAAGAATAAGATGGACGAAAAATAGTAAAGATAAATAAAAATTACCTTAAAGATCAAAGCTACCAAAACTACAAATGACCAAGCAAGAAAAGATATGTAGCAGCAATGAAATTATATTAGAAAAGTGCAAGGAACTAGACTAAATCACTAATCTCGCATATATAGTAGAAGGGGACATTAAAAGTTGGGCATGTATTAAATGCAAAAATCAAATAGGCCAAACAAAAAGGTTTGAAATTAAAACAATAATAAGTTTCATAAAACTCGAGGCAACATGACAGTTAAGGGGAAAGCTGAAAGTCGTGCTACAAGTGCTGATGGTTACAGGGAGGTACTATTTCAAATATAAGAAACATTGATATGAATGTCATATGCATAGCCATTCAGGGGGACTACTAATAGCATTCCCATGAACGGACACTTGTCTATGAAAATATAAAGATACATGGAAGAAAGAGAACAAACCAACCGAACAGGACGATGAAGGATAAGTTGGAAGGGTGAACAACTATCTCGTTCGGTAAACTCACTAAAAGGCAAGGATATATATAACGTTCGGATGTCGAAAGATGGTAACAAATTATTCGTTTCTCCTAATATTACATGAAGATACATAAAAGGAAAATGGATACTATTTTTTGTGTTACTTGAGAAGAATCCAAAAGGTATAAAAGTATAAATAGTCACTTCCCTACCTTTCCAAGGTATGTTTTTACTAAGCATTCTCCATTATTAAAGAACTCTAAGCTCTCATTCTCATTCTCGAGCTCCAAAACTCTCCTAACTAACTTAAGTATCGAAGTGATTGTGTAGGACGTAATCTCCTAAACCTATGTGTGTTCATTCTTGTCTAGGTCATTATCCCATTTTGTGATAGAAGACATCATCAATAACGTCTAAATTTAAATCTATATTTTTAAGCGTATATAAATCAAATCAGAAACTACCACTTCTAATTGGGTTATGAAAGCCATTCACCTATATATTTGATGTTTTCCTCTTTATGTTCTAATGTTAGCTTTTTAAGCCTTAGTGAGATAAAGGAAGAAAAATGAGGGAAAACAACACTCTAAATTAAGTTTCCATTGTGTAACACCAAGTAGTATTGTATGAAATGTTTTCTTAAGTACCGTACGTTTGATGCCAAGGGACCTTTGCATTATCATTGAACGTGTTTTTCTAGTGTTTTGTTTTGTTTTTTTTTTTTTTTTTTTTTGTCTTTTTTGTAGGGTTAATGACTTGGACGATTATCAAATTTAACCACTTGTATCAAATTCATTTTTTATTTTTAATTTATATCAAATCGATAATTTATCTATTATTTTCATTTTAAGTCAAGATTATTATTAAGAATCGAATAATTTTTTGCTAAATTTGCACCAAAAATAAAATATTTTATGAATATTTTCCACATATATTGTTATATCATAATACACATCATTATAATTGATGATATAACCATAATGACATGGTAGCTGACATAGTGACAACTAAAATCCTTAATTTGACTTTACTCTTATATCTAAATCCATAATTTTACAATTTTTATCCGTATGATATGATCAAGTCTGGAACTAGAAGTGTAATATGATATGCAGAACTGGTGGTTGAGCTTCTCTGACTTCTGTCACTCAGCCTCCACATGATTCAGAGGCCTGTCACAGCTGAGACCCGGCTTTCTTTCTTATATCTAAGAAGTAGGGACAGTCTAAGTCTGAATGCTCAAAGTCCACATAGGACTTGTCCTTCTTGGTTTCATCATTATTTTATTGTGTATTGTTTATAGGAAGAGTTTCATCTTGTGCCTGAATTCCTAATATTATGCCTATATCGGCGAAAGAAATGTCCATGTCGAGTAACTGAATAGGTGCGGTGGTGGGATTGGGATTCTTGACAACAAACCAATAAGATCTGACCCAAAGAAAGACTTGGCTTATTGGATGAGGCCCTAATTCTCCCTTACGATATTAAGGAGCCTAATTCAAGAACCCCATTACATGTGGGTATGCAAACCATGGTTTGAAAGCCTTGCATTCTTGCTTCTTTGGCTCTTTCGTAGAATTGGAGTTCTTGACCACCAGTTAACCACACCAAAGAACGAGTGCTAAGCACCTTACCCGGAACACCATCGCCAGCTGAGAAAGAACAAGTGAGAGACATGACATAGAACCATCCAGCGTCAGTAGTTATGACATCGGTGTCATCCATCATGGAAACATTCATGCCATCATGGTTGTCGCTGATGAGAAGTGGGATTTATTTGGTTGGTATTTTTTTTGTTAATACAGTGGTTGGTGGTGTCGGTGGCGGTGAGTTTAGAGAAAGTGTCTTTATTGCCTTGGAAGTGACCACCTCGCCAGACGAGGAATATGCGGCCATTATCGTCCTTTGATGTAATAAGCTAGAAGATGGCATAAGCCCACCAGTGGGGTAATTTGTAAAACAGTAAAAAAAAAAAAAAAAAAACTAGTAAAAGACGGTGAAAAAATATATTTATAAAATTGAGATAAATCAAAATTTATTTAACAAATAAAAGCAGTCATAGAGGTATGCTCATAAGTCAAATTGACGAACGTCATTGTACAATAACATTATTATACATCATGTTAAATGCATTTAGTATGGATTAATAGTATGTCCGCCACTTATAGTGACGAACATACAATTAATATTATTATTATACTATTATTATATTAAATTAAAATTAAATTTTAAATATATTAAATTAATAAATAATTATAAATATTATATTAATTATATTAATATTATATTAGCCATAAAATTAATCGACAATTGTAGAAAAAGATAAATTTTTCCTAAATCACGAAATAACTAGAATTGCACTATTTTGATACTTATAATGGTAGACATAATAATTGCAAAAAAAACATTTTACAAATTATCCCTAATGAATTTTATTTTACAAATTATCCCCAATAAAAAGGTGTCGAAATAGTGTAATTCTAGTCATTTCATGATTCATGAAAAATTTGTCTTCTTCTACAATAATTCATTAATTGTATGGCTAATATAATATTTTATTTAATTGATATAATATTATATTTAATTTATTAATAAAATAAAAATATTAATATTAATAAAAATAAGTAATATAATTATAATTATAATTATTAAATTCTAATATTAATTAAAATATTAAATATTAAATTTTAATTAGAATATTGAATATTAATATAATATATAATTTATTTAATTTATTTAAAATTTAATATATTTAATTTAATTTTAATATAATATAATAATATTATTAATTATCTGTCGGTCACTATAAGTGATAGACATACTGTTGATCCGCCAGTTAAACTGTTTGACCAAATGCATTTAACAACACGTTTAATGATACCATCGCACAGTAACGTCCGCCAATTTGACTGGCGGACACACTCTTTTAATTGTCTATATTTGCTAAATAAGTTTTGATTTATCCTAAATTTATAATTTTTTTCATCATCTTTCACTAATTTTTTATGTTTTACACTGTTTTACAAATTGCCCCCCACCAGTCTGGTTGGCTTTGAAACACGAATTGGAGCCTCTGCCGAAGAGTGAGAAGAGGACCACTTTCATGGAATAAAAAAACAAGCGAAGATGGAGATACAATCAGGTCCTCCATGGCTTAATAATCTCAGTTGCTGGGATTGAGAAATTGATGAAAAATAATGGATGAGGAGGTCGAACTAGGGATTTACATAAAAGGATGAAGTAAGATTAGGGATTTTAGTTGTCCTCCATGTAATATGTCATCAATTATGATGTTGTGTCTCATCACAAAGCAATATATGTGGAAAATAGTTATAAAATATTTTCTTTTCTGTGTCAATTAAGTAAAAACTTTATTGGATTTTTAAAAATAATCTTGATCTGAAATGAAAATAATAGGTGAATTGTTAATTTAATATAAATTAAAAATAAAGAATTAATTTCATATAAGCGGTAAAGTTTGATAATGGTCCAGGTTATTAACCCGTCTTTTCTATGTTGGTTATCTTTTAGGATGTGTTAGATATGTTCTAGGAGTGTTTAAAGTGTTGGTCGTGCAAGGCAGCAAGAGCCTTTGTTTTTTAATCAGGAGCATTCTTTTTTCGGTGGATGTAGCAGTCCATGCTTGTGGTTATGCAGCCCACGGCCGTGGCAGTGATAACCCGACGACCGTGGAATGCTAGCACACACACCCTTACTGCCGCTGGATTTTTTTCCTTTTTTTTTTTCTTTTTAATATCCGGAAAAAATATACAACCACCACATCCAACTTCTTCCATCACAAGATCATAACAAATAACACATCAAAAATCATTTCTGCATAAATTATCAAATTACACGTATTTCTTTACAGATTTGGAAGAACTTGGTGATTGAAACAATGGTGTTAATCATTTCAACATATATACATACTTTTAGAGTATCTAAGTCCATATTTAACAAAGGTTTAGAAGCTACAAAGTGAGTTTGACGAAATATTCTTCACTGCATGGGATTGTGAGGCCTCCCATAGGATGATTAAAGCCAAACTCTTCTTCAACGAGACTGAGCAACTTCAGAATTGAAGGTTTCTTCAAGAATGAGATTGGAACAACATATCTCTTCTTCTGAGTTTCTCCAACATAAACAGTAAAATGGCCTTTAGGCACACTGCTAGAATCTGGAGACAGAAGAATACGTGTAATAGTCTGCTTTACCTTTGGCAAACGAATACCCATTACGTCCACTATATAGCTAGTTATGATTCGTTGGAAAAAAAGAAATTATTGGGAATAAACAGATGAATTTGTTTAAAGGCTACGAAGTTTTTGCACTGATAAGTGGGAGATTAAATGTTTATATATATATATTGAGCAAGTCCTCTATGTAAGGGTCAGTTAATTTAAGATTATGTGGTGAAGAGACTCCATAATGGGAAAGGTTTGACATATGTCCCAAGTAATCACAAGGATTTGCCACCAAATTATATGGATAAGATTTTGTTAGATCTAATTCCCACGATAACTTCGGAAATTAACATGGCCTACCACTTTTAAGAAATCAAATTGTATATTGTTGAATGCTAATACAATGTATAGTCATGATAACCACTTGGAGTTGAAAGAGTAGCAACAAGAGACTAACGCACGGATCAAATCTTTCATATTCTTTTGGTTCTTGATATGTCACCAATAGCCATACTTCATGTTTGTTAAAGTTTTTATCAAGCGGAGCAAGTGGCCACTAACACACTAGCTAGCACTCATGTCTGTCTTGACCTGATGACAACATGAACATGAAGCTGAGGAATTGGTGGCTGATTATATGAAGATGGGGCTACATTTTGAAGAAATGATGGGTTGAATTGAAGCATCCAACTGACCCTTTATGTCATATTTTCCTTTTTGGATATTCTCGACCACGCAACTGCTAAACATATACTAAGCAAGGAGCAACATATGCCACTTATATCCATTCATCATAAAGTAAATCTTTTCTTTAATTTGATAATTGTTTTTGGAAAACTAATTTCCAAAGCTAGTGGCAAGAGGGATACATTACCACTCATATAAGTGGATCTCATTATGCAAGTGGAACATATAAAGTAAATTGCACTAATGGTCATTGAACTTTGGTCATAATTTTATTATGGTCAAAATTTTTAAAATTTATATAATTTTATCATTTAATTATTATAAACATTCTGTTGAAGTCTAATGATTTACTTTTTTTTTTTTTATCAATCAAGCACCTAACAATATAATTGGCCATCCATATCATTTGCACTCTACTAATCACTCTTACATGATTTTTTTCTGTTAATATTGAGTGGACATAAGATTCACTGTCACTTATATGACTCAAATTATGAGAGAAAATGTGATATAAGAGTAATTCATAGGTTCGTAGATAATATAAGTTTACAATCTGGTTTCTCATGATCAATTTGGTGTTTGATTATTCAAAAATCAAATCATTAGACTTCAATAGAATATTTGTGATAGTTAAATAATTAAATTGTATAAATTTTAAAATTTATATCCATAATAAAATTATGACCAAAGTTGAATGACTATTAATGCTATTTACCCGGAACAATATACTCACCGCATGCTCAGTGAACTTACTACAACGTAGCAAGTGGTCAAGTGTGCCTTATAATAAAGGGTATCAGAGTTTAAATCTTAATAAACTTGGATCACATCCCTTCTAAGAAGACAACTAATACAGGCCAAGAACACCAAATAAAATGTCTCTTTGAAACGTTTGCATGCCTAGCAGATTCAACCAATCTGACACGTCCTTTTCAGATTCAATCAATATTCGAAGTGGCCCCTTAAATTTTGATTTACGACATTTTGTTTCCTGAAACTAGGCCTTATCAGAACATTATCGCGAAATTTGGAAATTATTCACATTAATGGAAGATTCATGTATACATGTAGAGGGGCATTACCCTACAAAATGCATGTCATGTGCCAAGTAGATCCAACATTTTCAAATAATTTGGTGCAGAGAAATTGAGTATCATATAGTTCTTTGTATTCAGTCCCTATAAACCCTATATATGTGACAAAATTGTGCCCAATAAGTCAGTATTTCTCCTGGTATAAATCGTGCAGCTAATTAATAACTTCTCCTAGAATTCAGGAGATTGGTCCATTCTTGCTTGGGTTTGTTAAGCATTAACAACTAGTTGATGTTAACGCTGGTAAAAGTAGAACAGAAGCCTCCTAAACCTTGAAACCGACAAAGAATTTCATCTTTAAAGTTATGCGTTACACAAAACCCTCCTATATAAATGTGAAAACTTTCATTAAATTGTTGAATAAGATATCCGAACTTGACTCCCAGGTCCTACTCATCAAATCCTATATAGCAGGAGAATTATGCTTCAATTTTATGTTATTGTGGAAACAGAAGTTTTTCTAATTCGAGATCTCATAGGTCTGAAGACAACTTTAAAAAAATAGAAATTTCACATGTGCAGAAATTTATTGTGATGAAATAATAGAATAAAATTTTCATTTACAATACATGTCATCAGATTTTAGTTTATATTTTATCTTTAATTAATATTTATCTTAAGTTTTTGTGTTTTTTACATTATTATTGTTAATAGTAATTTTTACTAGAAATTAGAAATAATCCTTTACAATAATATCACAGATTTTGCACTCAGATTTTTATCACTCAAAAGCAATTTTGAAATATATATAATTGAAATATGTCAAAATAATAATTGAATTCGATTGATAAAATAGGTAATCCCTCCCATGGATATAATTTAGATCTCCTCTTATTTAGACAAATATAACTGTTTATATTTATAAATTTAAATTGTCCATTTCAAAATGAAATTGAGATTCATTTTTAAAAAATAAATTTTAATCATTAATTTTAAATATAATGATTTAAATTTTTTAAAAATAATCAATCATGTTCCTCCTAATATGAAAAGAATTGAGGTATAAAAGGGTAACCAATGTGCGATACAGTAAAGAAAAATACATTAAAGAGTTGACTTGTGTAACTTATCATAATTAATTATAGGGTTAAATATGTTAATTTCTCTAGTTTTTGTCATAGTCTCTGATTTTCAGAAATTATATTAAAATGTCCATATCTTTTAACTTTGTTAAATTATTTGATCCTTTTACTAAATTTTCTATTAAATTCTTATAAAATGTATATAATGCCCTTAATTTTATATCAAAATTTTTATTTCCATCATTACTCTCACACCTCATCTCCTAGAAAAATCCAATACCAAAACTCAAAATCAAACCATCAATCACATAAATCTTCACTGATAACAAAATCATTATTTTTACTAAAATTTAAATTCAAAATCAAAATAAAAAACAGAATCATCATTTTCTACCAAAAACAAAACTTGCAAATCAAAAAATCCAACATCGAAATTTGCAAATAATTCAACATCAAACTCCAAAAAATCCAACATCAAAACTTGCAGATAATCCAATATCGAAATCTAAAAAATTCATTAATCATCTCTGCCTCTCTATCCCCTCTCTAACACCGAAAACCAACAAAATTGAAAAGTAATTGAAATGTAAAACAATCCATCTCACTTCTTTAATCTTCTTCATCAATGGATCGACTCATCAAAAACGCATTGAACAACACAAACCCATCGAACAATCTCCTTCCTCTTCTAAAACATAATGAACAAAGAAAATCAATCAATTAAAAGTTTAGCAATTATTATTCTATTTCCAAGTAGTGTTGAAAAATGGAGATCACAATCACAGTGCACTGCTTGAAGACATCAGCAGCATATATCAAGCACGACAATGGATCCGACTAATGGCTGCGACAGTTGATTTTTTATCAGGAATGTGGTATTTCATTGCTCAACACAAAAGAAAAAATATAGCTCCTCCATTTTAGACTTCATATCCCGAATATCACCACTTTCCTTAAAAAAAATAACATAAAATTTTATAGACTTACTCTTTACTGATTAATCTTAAAACCATGGGAATTGTGGCAAAAGAGAATGGTGATTTACAAGTGATCTGCATATTATTTATTTTGATTAGAGATATGGATTTGGTTTTGTTATGTGGAAATAGGTGATTGAGTGAGTGAGATGAGCGTGGAGATCAATTTGAGGGAAGGGAATATTTGAGGGATGGCACAGTTTTGAGTGTGGAGATTGGTTTAAGAAAAGGGAAGATTATTTTTGAAAAAATAAAATTTAATTTATTGATTTTGACTAACAGAAGTTGTGTTAAAAATGGATAGAAGGTAAGGTAATTTAACAGAGTCAAAAGAAAATGAAATTTTAATATAATTTTTGAAAATGAGAGACTAAATAATACAATAAGTAGAGATGGTAAGCGGGTTGGGTCGGGATTAAATCATCTAGATTTCAGGCGGTTTAAGTCACCCATCGGATCATGTATGCAAAAAGCATTTCAGGTCGGGTTCAAATTTATTTTTAAAATTGATATTTTGAGTCAATTAGATCTGGTCAATTGTTATTCAAATTTTAAATGTGCATTCGAAGTTTTTATCATTTATACAATATTTTCTCACAATTTGTTAAGAAAAATAATAATTTTCTCTTAAAAATTATTTTGAGTCAAATTTTATATAAAACAGAATTTGATTAAAAAAATTTACTTTTATTTAAATGCTTAATAAATTAAATATAATTTATTTTTTGAAGCAACTCACTATATATAATAAAAACAAGCAATTGAACTAAGTATAAAAACAAGCAATTGAACTAAGTCTAAATAGAATTATATTCAAGTCATACATCAAAATTTAAACTAATTTACAAACAAACATATAATGCTTAACAATAACAAATCACTAATTATAAAAAATTTTATGTATTATAATACTTATGTGATAAAAATCCAATTTTTCACAATTATTATAAAAATAAACAAACTTGTGATAAATTTCTTTTATGAATTAAATCATTTAAAAATTATGATAACAATTAGTTTAATGACCTAAAAAATTTAAACATTTATGTTATTTTCAATCGTATCTAAAGTTTCAAATTAAGTCAATTGCACTCTAATTTAATGAATTTATTTTAATTATACTTTAAGGCAAAATTAGAATTTAGTAAAGTGCATATTTAGACTCAATTTACCCTTATATTTTGTCAATTAATTCAATCAAACCTAAAATTAAGTTTAAATTTTAATTAATATAAAACATTGATTTTTATTTAAACAAATTTATTATGTACTTCTATATGGTGAATTACAATTTTAAATTTTAAATTTATAATTCATAAAATCTCTTAATCTCTCATTTTTATATAAAAAAAAAAAAACTTCTATCAATCTTCTTAAATTTTAATTTTCGTATTTTAAATAATAAATTTTTTAAACTAGTTAGAATAAAAATTTCTAAAAATTATTTACAAATGAGATTAATTAAGATGATACTTTATTTTTATTCAATTTATCTCATTTTTATTTATTTAAATTTATTATATACTTTTATATGATAAATTTTTCTAATTTTAAATTTATATTTAAAAATAAAAATTTTTAAATTTCAATTTATAATTCTTAAAATCTCTCAATTTCTCATTTAAAAAAAATTTCTCTCAAACTTCCCTTAAAAATATAAACTATTTAGAATAAAAAAAACTTTAAATAATATTTAAAAAATTAATTACGTGAGCTCAATCAAGATGATATTTTTATTTTGTATTCAATTTCATTTTTTTTCTTAACCAAATTTATTATATGTATTTTTACATAAAGAAATTTAATTTAATATTTAAATCTATAAAATTTTACAAGTAAATTTTATAATTCATAAAATCTCTCAATATCTCAGTTAAAAAAATTTTCTCTCAATTTTTCTTGAAAAAATTAAATTTTCATATTTTAAATAATAAATTATTTAAATCATTTAAAATAAAAACTTCAAGAAATATTTAAAACTAATTATATGAGCTTAATTAAAATGATACTTTTACTTTTTTATTCAATTTAATCTCATTTTTATTTAATTAAATTTATTACATGCTTTATATGATAATTTTGTATTTAAATTTAAAATTTAAAAATTTTTGAAATTTAAATTTACAAATTATAAATCTCTCAATCTCTCACTTAAAAAATTTCTTTCAATCTCTCATTAAAAATTAATTTATATATTTATCCTTGAAATAAAAATTAAGAATTTTATTAGTTTATTATTTAAATCTATAAAATAAAATTTTATAATTAAAAACAGGAAATTTAATGTAAAATTAATTATTTATCAACTAAAATAAAAATAAAATTTTAATATTTTTGTAAAAAATTATTTAAATTGAGTAAAAATAAAATTATTATTTTAGTAAATTTAAACTAAATTTTGAGTTTAATTGAACTAATCGAAGAAATATAAGGGTGAATTGAAATTAAATATATACTTTACAAAATATTGATTTTGACTTGAGTATAATTAAAAAAATCAATTCATCAAATTAGGATGCACTTGACTCAATTAAAAACTTTGGATACAATTGAAAAGTTATGAAAAGGTTTGAATATTTTGAGTAATTGATCCCAAAAAATTTAATTCAAAAATATTTATTGTAACAATGAGCATTCAAGATAAGTTATTATATAAACTCTTTTATCATAATATTTTATCACGATATATTGGTGTCAAATTTCTATTACCCATCAAATTAGATATAAGAAGTAATATTTTCATAATAATATTTTATAACTATTTTAAATAATTTTGTAAAACTGATAAAATTATTTTATCACAATAATAATTTTTATTTTTACTAAATAACTTGTTATTATAAATAAGAAATTATAATTTAGGCACATGAAAAGCCACAATAAAATTAGTAAATTTATTAAAAATATAAAATATTAATATGTTTAAAAAAAGAAAAAGTAATAAAATAAATTTGAATTTGAATTTAATTAAATAATTTAAATATTTTTAAAATAAATTTATTGTTTATTTTAATTATTCTACTATATATATATTTATTTATTTGTTTGTTTTTTCTATTGTTATTGAATCAATTAGGTCAGATCACGAATAGACTCCATTCGAGTCAATTTTGACCTGATCCATCAAGTTGACCTCTATCCACATCCGATCTGACTCTAAAATTTTTGGACCATTTCAGATTCAAGGTCATCTCAAGTTTACTTCAGGTCAAAATTGGATTCGGGTCACATTTTTCAGGTGAGTTCGGATCAAATTTTCAAATTAAGTTAAAAATTGTCACCTCGAAAAATAAGGCAAAACTCAGGAGTCAATATATTTAATCCATAATTATATAATATAACACATATAAGCAGTAACATGCGATCAACTTAAACACATTAAAGACCATTCAAATTATGTTACAAAAAATTTAATTTAACTCAATCTAACAGAAGTACAAATTCATTTAAAAAGCCAAATTTAGTTTTGGATCTTTCACACTTCAACTATTTAATTGGATTTGTTGTCAAAATAACTAATACGACAAAAAAAATATTTCATGTAAATTTGTCTTGATTTGTATATTTAAAGTTTTTAAGCACTGAGCAACATAAACAGTAACATCATTTAAGAATTTTTCTTTTTTAGTCAAAGCAGCTGCATGATAGTATCACTTAGCATTCACTTTTGGGTATATTTCTAGTTCACTCACATTTTCTAGTTTCACTTATTCACATTTTATTTACACTGTCGGTTTGGTTGGTAGAATTGATCTCAAAATTGGAATTGAAAATTGAAATTGAGCTATAGAATTTTATTTTTAGTTTTTGATAGCCCATTAAGAATTAGAATTTTAATTTCGTACTAATTCAATAAATTTTAAAATATTAAGTCCAATCCAATTTTCTAAATTTGAGCTTAGACTCTAAAATATTACTTAATAAAATATTTATAATCCAAACACTAGAACGAAAATTTTAATTCAACTCAAATTACGATAGAATTATAATTAAAATTAAAATTTTGAATTTTAATTTTCAATTTTATCATCCAAACAGATCATAATTAAATTTAAATACTTAAACAAGGCCATAACGAGTAATGTTGTTCTACTAAATTATGTTTGGTATTAATTTTACTGACACATAATGTTAGCAGTAATGATAATATGTTGACTTTACACATTATTGTCATTTATTGTATATATTGATTTGCTTCGATTTCTACAATTATACTCCTTTAATTCTAAAATATTTTACAAAATTTTCTTTTTGATTTGTTCTAAAATGTTTTTCATTTTCATTTTTAGGCTGATAGTTAATTAAATAAATATCTATAATAACTTTATTAATTATATAAATATTCTTATTTACAATAAATTATTACCACTAATTTTTTACTTTAAATTATTAAGTTTAATAAATATATTGAAGTTTCAATGTCATTTTATTTAAATATATTACTTTTATTATCATTACCTTATAAACAACGTTAAAAACATTATCTTGTTAAATGTTTCATACTTGATAAAATAAAAATTAATCAGGATATTTTAGTAATAAAATGGCAAAATAACTATAATAAATAAATTTTGTTAATCTGTACATAGAAAAAAAATTACTATCAAATATTTTAAGACGGAGAAAGTATTAAAAAAAAAATCAAATACAACATAGCAACAACAATACTATTCACCGTCCCTCCAAACCATTTCCTAAGTCAATTATATGGCGTTGCCTGCCTAAAAACATATCCAAATCAAAATTAAAAATCTTAACACAATTAATTAATAGATTGAATTACGCTTAGCTTTCTTTTTTTTTTGGTATTAGACAAATGAAGATGACACGAAATTTCAACCCTATTAGAAAGAAAAGACTATAAGTGCTAAATACGGTGATATTAATGGTTTTTTTTCTGAGCTTTCTTTGTATTAAAAATGATGATATGGAGACAATGGTCTTAGAAGAATATTTAATTATATATTTCTTTGGTTCTGCAATATTTATACTTTTTAAAAAAAAATTATTTTAAAATATCTATCATTTTACAATATCAACGCAACATTAATTAATTTGTTTTCAAATTTATCATTATCACATCTTTTTCTTTCTCTATTCTTTTGATAGTAGAGTTTTAATTAAAAACAAATTAAGAGTATATTAATTTATATTAATAAAAGTTATTTTTTATTAATTATTTTTTAATTTATGTGCATAGTGTAACGGAGAGAATACAAAATAAAAATAATGTTGTTAACAATATTTAGGACTAATTAAGAGTCTTCTAAAAACATGTGCGCATGGTTGTATTGACGGTATCACACGCATTGATTCATTTCCTTTCCTGAGGACTAAATTGGATCAACTTGTTAAATAGACAAGCTTTTTCTTTGTTAAATTATGTTGGTCAGCAACCATTGCTTTGGTTGGTTGGCTTCACTAGTTTAGTATTCAGCTCTAGACGTCAGGCTTCTTAATTATAGTCAAAGTCAAAACTTAAATGGATGTGAATTCTGACACCTTAATTATTTATTATCAGAAAATCAACACCCCTGTGTTTTTTTTTACTTTTAAATAACAAAAAATAGGTCTAATAATCTGAAAAATATAAAATTTTATGCTTTATAATGTTTGCTGTAAATTTTCAACCTATAATTTGAAAATCAGTCTATGATGTGTAAGATATTTTTTAATCTATCATAAGAAATGATGGAACTAGACATCAATATGCTTTTTTCTTCCTTTTTTTTTTTTTTTTTTTTGAAAAGGACATCAATATGCATTTTAAAAAAACAATGTTCACGCCTCTTGAATCCATGACTTATATGTTGTCAATAAAATGATTTTACGAATTTTGCATGATGAGAATAAATAATTTAGTGATTTTTTTGTTTTTTTTTTTTTCTTTTTTTGTGGTATCTCGCATCGAAACGTTCTACATCAAAATGACACATTTACTTCGACTGTACCAACTACTTACAAGTGGCTGGTTATCAACCATAATTCAATAAGTAGCGAGTGGGGTCAGTCATCAAAGAAACTCATGACAATTGCGAGTTGGTTGGTTAATTAATTGGCCTGAGAAGCCCACAAATAACATCACTGAGTCTAAGTTCAATGCTCCATTCTGCGTGAATTATAATTTATAAGCTAAAAAAATTAACCTGTCCAATAACAAAGAGTCAATGTCGCTTTTATTTCTTTTAAGCGGTAAAAGATTTACGGGTTTTGCCGAATACATTGTTATTACTAACTGCAATTTATACCTGTAACCATTTACTTATAGTCTCATTTTTGTACTTTTTTTGCTATTTTTAATCTTCTCATCTATAATTTGTAAGATGCCTCATTAATTTTTTTTTATTTTTTTCATTTTTCAAATAAATTAAACTTCATAAACCTTGAATTTCAGTCTACATAACTGTTAAAATCAAAATTTGTATATACATTACAAGTAGTTTTAGTGATGAATATATAATCTTATTCCAAAATGGTCAAGTGTTCAAAATCTTCATGATATTCTGCAAGTTAGGAGGTCTAGCAAAGTTGACTCTTGATTTATTGTTAGAGACTGTTGATCGTCCTTGGGTAGTGATAGAATGATTTGTTTTTTATGATTTTTCTTTTGGGTTTCGTGATAAAATCTAGTAATCCCCTTTCATTTCTTTTTGAAGATTTTTTTCAACTAAAGTTGAATTCCTACTATGGTTTTCCCCTTACAAATTTCCTATGAAACAATAAATATAATTGTCGCACCTGTCTTTTGTTCTTAAAATGTGGTAGGGCAAATCATGTCTAATAAGAAACAAAGCATACCATGTGAAACTTCACCAAGTCTTTCACCTGATATGTTCCTTAATATTCCTCAATCAGCAGTTCTCCCATCATGCAGTATTAGCTCTACCTTTTCCCGTTTCATGTCATGTATTTGAAGCCCTCCCTATATATACATAAGAACTAGACACATCGTTTCAATCAACCCATCTACCTCATTAACCTTCGATCACTTCATACACTTTTAGAAGTGAAGTTAGTAACACTTTTAGAAGTGAAGTTAGTAAGAAAAAGAAAAAGAAATAGTTCTCTTTTCCAAGATGGGTATTCAATTGATGGGTATAGCATATGCAAAACAAAAGCTCCAACGCAGTCTTTCAGCCAAAATTGCAAGTGTTTTGGCTACATCTAACAATGTCCCCAAAGGTCACATTGCCGTCTACGTTGGAGAAGGCTATAGAAAGAGATTTGTAATTCCAATATCGTACTTGAACCATCCATTATTCTTAGGGCTGCTAAATCGTGCAGAGGAAGAGTTCGGATTCGATCATCCCATGGGCGGTCTTACATTGCCCTGCAGTGAAGAGTACTTCACTAGTCTAACTTCAGTTTTAAATTGCTCGTAAACACAAGCTGCCACCTTCTGTCTCTGCATTTGTCCACTAATTATTTTTCTTTTATCGGAATTTAAGGTACAAACAATTTGAGACGACAAGTCTGTCTCAGTACTGTTTCCTCTTCTTGGCTAATTAAATTCAGTTTAAAGTAGATGCTATGTAATTTGTAGATTACTTAAATATCTGTTGTAGATCAGTTTCAAAAAGAGTTGGTTTGCTATAGAAATTAACCGTATTAGTTCTCAATATTTAAAACTGATGAATGCTGCTGTCTAAATTGGCTGCACAACCTAGAAACTGAACACCGTGTGCGAATGTTCATGATCAGAGTTGCATGAGATGTGTTCTATTTGTATGGTAGGGTTAAGGTGACAATTTCTAACTCAATTCATAACCATTTAAAAAAGGGACTCAAGATTGATGGGATAGCGCCTAAGGCTACATTTGGCCTTTTTTTTTTTTTTTTCCTTACATTGGAAATAGATTTATATTTAGTTTTTTTTTTTCAATTTTTGTATCTTTTTTAGTTAATTTTCTGTATATTAAAAAAATTATAATGAGTCGAATAAAATACAGCTCTAATAGTAACAACAACTATATTAGTGATTGGCTCATAATTTGAATAAAAAATTTTTCATTTTAGATATAGAATTTCTTTAATTTTATATTCACTTTCTGCATATTATTTCAGCAAATTATGTATTTAAAATTTGAGACAGAATATGTTTACTTTAAATATATTGTGTTCATTTTCTGCATATTATTTCAGCTAATTATGTATTTAAAATTTGATACAGAATTTGTTGACTCTAAATATAAAATTTTTTTATATCTTTATTTACTTTTTATATATATTTGAAAATTTTATATTTCTTTTGTTGCAATACTCGCACTCAAAACCTTGAATGCTATGCAATGTGTCTTGGCATTTATGGACACAGTGCAAGATCTATCTTTTCCGTAGAAGAAAATTGAAATGATTTGTAAATTTCTGATGCAATTACAAAATGTGTCTAGGCATTTATAGACAAATGAAATATGAAATGTTGTATTCCATGGTGTTGGATGGCATATTTGCAATTCTGCCAATTTTTTAAAATAGTGTTTTTGATATTTCCAGAACGTATTTTGATGAAAATGAGCTAACTATTTACATTTTCGAGTAAATTTTATCGTTTCAATTTTTGAATTTGTAATTGTGTCATTTTTAGAAAGTTTTACAATTTTAATATTTTCAGTAGAAAATTATATTTTAAAAATCATTTTTATTTTTGGCCTATTTTAATATGTATATTCTAGATTTCATCTAAAAAGTAATTTTACCAAAAATGAAATTTTGCATTTTTATTTAATTAATTTCAGTTTATGTTAATTGCTTGGGTTCCACTATATCTGTATATGACTTTTAAAGGTAGTTTTGGTAATTAACAGAATTCACAAAGAGAATCAATTTTTCTTCTAAATTATTAGCCAACATCTAAAATAGTTCATCTTTCAACCTATAAAACTGATAGGATTTATTCTGAAATACGAACTATTTTGGATTCTCAAACCTGTTGTAAATATATCATGCCAAAATAGTTCATCTTTCAACCTTTTTCTTCTTCTTCTTCTTCTCTCTTCTTTCTTTTTCTTCTTTTTTTTCTTCTTCTTCTTCTTCTTCTCTCTTCTTTCCCATGCTTACCTGTCATGTTTCGTTGTTTGTGTTTTAAATTTAAGAACACAAATGGTCCAAAGTTTTATGGACCAGCTATATTTTTCTTGAATTTTTCATTGCCTTATTATAGTATAAATAAAATTTAAGTTAGTTTAAATGCATGGGTGGAGGTTGGCACAAGTGGAAAATGCTTGACTAAAACAACCCCTCCTACTCGAGTGCAATTCTCATCTCCTCCATTTTTGGCTCTTTTTTTTTTTAACAGGGTGTTACAATCTTTCCCCTTTAAAGAAATTTTCTCCTCCAAATTTAATGTACCTAGAGGTTCAAAGAGATGAGGATACTGAGTTTGCATATCATCTTCTCGTTCCCAAGTTGCCTCTTCTCTTGAATGGTTTCACAAAAACACCTTAACTAGAGGAATAACCTTCTTTCTCAATACTTTCTCTTCTTTAGCAAGAATCTCCAAATGTTCTTCCTCGTATGTCAAATCTTCTCTTAATTCAACTAGTTGATAGTTAAGGATGTGAGACGGATCACTTCTATACTTCCTCAATATAGATACACGAAAAACATTGTGAATCTTAGACAAAGCTAGAGGTAGAGCAAAGCAATAAGCAACTGGCCCAATCCTCTCAAGAATCGCATATGGCCCAATGAATCACGAACTCACTTGCCATGCTTCCCAAACTGCATAACACCTTCCAAGGAGAAATCTTCAAGTACACCTTGTCCACCACATTATACTCAATGTCTTTCCTTTTCAAATCCACATAGGTCTTCTACCTATATTGAATTATCTTCAACCTATCCTTGATCACTTGAATTTTATCTATAATTTTATAAATAATGTCTAAAACTGCCAATGTCTTTTCTTTTATTTCACTTCAACAAATTGGAATTCTGCATTTTTCCCCCATATAATGCTCCATATGAAGCCATGCTAAGACTTGGATGTTAGCTATTATTATAGGCAAACTCTATAAGAGGTAAACGTATTTCCCAACTACCATTAAACTTTATTACACAATCTTAAGCATGTCTTCTAAAGTCTACATAGTTCTTTCAGATTGACCGTTCATCTATGGATGAAATGAAGTACTAAAATGTACTTTAGTGCTCAATGCATTTGAAAATTAGGCCAGAATTGAAAAGTGAATCTTGAATCTCTATTTGACATAATAGACACTAGAACACTATGTAACTTCACAACTTCATCAACATATAATTTGCTAATTTTCCCAAGGAATAATCCATCTTGATTGGCAGAAAATGTGCTAACTTAGTCAATCTATCAATTATGACCCATATTGCATAATACCCACTAGGAATTCGTGGTAAACTAGATGTAAAGTCCATAGTGATATGTTCCCATTTGCATTCTAGAATGGTCAACTGCTTTAATGTGTCTGTGGGGTACTGGTGTTCTGTCTTAACTTGTTGACACACATCACATCTTGCCATAAAATCTTATATTTCTTTCTACATATGATTTCACCAGTAGTTTTCTCTAAGTGTTTAATACATCTTAGTACTACTTAGATGCATCGAATAAGTCAAATAGTGAGTATCTTTCATGGTCTCCTTTTTTAAGCTCTTTTCATCTAGTACACAAAGTTTATGCCTCATCATCAATGTTTCATTTTCTCTAATGGTGAATTCTAAATGGTTCCCATTTCTCACCCCATTAATGATTTTGTTCAACCAAGCATCTTGACTTTAAGCCTCTCGAACTTGATCCACTGGTATGGACTGCACCTTAAGTGTCGCCAATAAAGCACCTGACTCACCTAATCTCAAGTTTACCCTTAACGATTGAAGTTTTTAACGTAAAGGAAGAAGAATAATCATGAAATAGGCAACATAGCTAAAAGACTAACGACTAAGAGCATCAGCTTCTACATTAGCCTTACCAAGATGATATTCAATGACAAAGTCATAGTGTTTAAGGAATTCAATCCACTGTCTTTGTCTTAAATTCAACTCCTTTTGGGGGAGAAGGTATTTAAGCATTTATGATCAGTAAAGATTTGATAAGTCTCTTTATAAAGATGATGTCTCCAAGTTTTTAAGGTAAACACCATTATTGTAAGTTCTAAATCATAGGTTAGATAGTTCAACTCATGTGGTAGAAGCAAGTATAGGCTATCACCTTCCCATGTTGCATCAAAACACAACCCAATCCTCTACGAGAAGCATCACTATACATAACATAGCATCCATTTTTTTATGAAAGAGTAAGAACCAGAGCAGAAGGCAAGCATGCCTTAAGCTTCTCAAAGCTCTTTTGACATTCATCAGTCCAATCAAACTTCACATTATTCCTAAGCAGTTTTGTAACATCCCTATCCACATTCATTGACATTATCACATGAACATATGCATTAGATAAATGATCATTTAGTCATGAGATTTGTAGAAGCATGACAATGACACTTGCACCGTTATATTTGGGACACTTGAACATATATGTAGTGTTTGTATAGTTGCATGGCAAATTGTCTTATGTTATAGCATCATAAATAATGGTGTTATAGAACTTATTTAAGATTATAAGGAGCATATAGGGATT